>JAFIDM010005431.1:67378-88524 GCA_023159025.1 Thereuonema tuberculata
CTTTGAGTTTTTCGAGGATAGTTACTGTATCAATCGTGTTCTTCGAAATGCATAGTATTTGAGATGAAGTTATTGACTTTGAGATTTAATAATTTTATTATAAACAGAAGCTCCTACGAATGCTTACTGTGCATGACTAAAAATGGATATGGTTTTTGTTTTTATTTGTTTGTTTTTTTTTTTGTTTTTTTTTTTCTTGCATTCCTAAGCAGCAAGTTTTCTTTTAATTTTAGGTGACTGCTTCATTTGGCGTTAAAAATCCTTGAAGTGGCTCTGTGTTGAACAGGAAGGATGAAAACTGGTAACTTTCAACATAAAAACTACAGATGAAAAGAGGTAGACTTTTAGATTGTGTAAAATATCTTAAAAATGGAACTGAATATTGAATTTCGTTCACTTCCTAAAAAAAAAAAAAAAAAAAAAGGGGGGGCGGAAATGGTTGTAATAGTCAGTTTCTTGGTACAATTAATAGTCGTATATCTAGAATAAGTAGTTCTAGTTTGTAACTCGTTAGCTTCATTCGTAATTACAGCAAATTAAGACTATTAAAAAACCAGGATAAGAATTTAATCAATTCGGCATTTTCAGAAGCTATATTAAAAGAATGCAGAAAATGTAGGTTCCGAAGAGTTTTCAGATTTTTAATTAACATTGATCATAAGTAAATATTCGTAATATCTTGTAGATATATCGTGCGTTGGTTATAGCTCATAACAGAAATTGGCAGTGAAGGAAGTTTTTATAGATGGCTATAAATAAAAAACTGAATTTTTAAATCTTATGTATTTCTTGTATAGCTTAACAATGGTGCAAGCAGTCGCCTAAGTTAATAAATTAACAAGGAAGGTAGTTGAATTCAGCAGAGAAAGACTGCCTTGTATGGCGAAATCTGCTGACTTATATTCGCCTGGAAATTATGTCAAACATAGAAATTGTTGTCTTCTCTTGCATAGTGAAACTGTTACAGCCAATCCAGGAGTATAATTTGAAACTTTTTCAATATTTTTAAATGATGAAAAATATATGAAGCGCTGGATAGAACGGCTGTAGCAAATTTGTCGGCTTAGACTGAAGAAGATTATTCGTGAAGGGTCTATTCTCGGGAAGTAATTAAATTTCTGGTATGAAGCCGATTTGTGTAAAGCCAGTGTTGGGTATGGACGACTTTGAAGTTAAAAACGTTAAAGCTACTTGCAAGAAAACGTGAGAATATATAATTTTCCATGTTGCCGTGATATTCTCAAATTTTTTTTTTTTTTTTTTTTGTCTGATAAAAATTGAAAAGACTGTTATGGGAGCAGAAGTATGGGCGTGAAAAATAGAAGTGCCATTGCCATATTTTGGGTTGCCGAAATGTTAATTTGACGTCCCAAAATAAATTGTTTTGTATCAGTACAATTTTTTCCCTGTTGTTCCAGCATGGTATCTAGATGCCATAAATAGTGCTGCCAAGACGGGAAATGGCTCAGAAAATATTAAATTAATTAATAAATACTAAAAAAAAAATTTAAACTTGGATTACTGATTCTTATACAGAACCCAATCTCTGAATATGGGACGTTACAGATTTTGACAAAAAAGAAATTTTCTATTACAACATAGGCTTAAATTAAGAATTGTAGCAATGTCTGAAGAAATTAAATTTGCACAACTAAATAAACTAATATTGCCCAATTTTGATCATTAAACAATGCAAAAAGTATAGTATAAGATTGATTGTTTCGGACGTTACAATTTGATATACACAAAACTCAATTCAAGTCTGATTTTTGAAAGGAAGATGTGCTTTGCAATCTTCCTTTGGTGGGAATTGTTAGAGCTCACGTAAAACTAGGTTTTACAATTTTTTTCCACATTAAAAACGCTTCTAGAAGTGGAAGTATGCTAATTCAATGACAACGTTGTTTGCTCAGTTAACATCGCGGCTATCAAAATTTAAGCAATTTTTGCTAGTTTTATATTTAAAATTAGGCACTTAAACCATTTTTATTATGGTTTTTATTGCTTTTCTTTATTTTTGAACATTTTAAGACTAGGTAATACACGGTTTTTTGTTTAGGTTGTAGTAATGAAACTTGAGCATTTTTTTTTTAAAAAAAAAAAAAAAAAAAAAAACACGGTTTCTAAACTCTCCAGAATATGGCAATGGCATAGAAATTAAAATGGTTATTCAAGTAATTATTACTTTACAGGTTTCTGGGTGGTTTTTTTTTTTTTATATAGTTACTGTTAACATAAATTTGTTATCTTGCTCAATAAAGAATTTTCTTTTATTTGCTTGTTTTACATTTTCTTCAATAAAAAATTTCATTAAAAGAATATTAAAAATAAATAAACGTAAGTTAGAAATGACAGTATTAAATTGCATTTTATTCATTGATTCAGTTATAATTAAAATCACCATGAATAATACTATTAAACTTTTTTTTAAATCGTAATTCTCCATCCTTCATACACATGATTTAATAAAGTTTAATAGTATTCGTGGTGATTTTGATTAAAATTTAAGACTTGAGTCTTAAGAGTTTAGTTTATCAATAATGAAGAATTTTAAAGATGGTTTTATTTCAAAGATATTTTTTTTTTTTTTTTCAGTTTAAACTATTTGGACAATTTAAAACATTTTTCTTCAAAAGAACATTTTATTTAGTTTTTCGGACAATTTGGAAATTTTATTTTGTAATGCTTCGTGACCATGTGTCACGGAGCATATCTAGTTTTATTTTAGAATTTCAAATTCTTTATTGTTATATAGACATAAAATATTCTTAATTTCACTATTTTTAACTATTGTGCAAAAGAAAATTGGAATGAATATTAGTTAAATTCGACTTTTATGAGCCTTTGGTCTCAGAATTAAAATTTAGCAAAATAAATTGGTATCCAAGCAGCTTTAAGGCCCAAAACAAATAATTGAATAACTTTATATGCTTTCACATGGAAATGCTTAGAAAGTTGACAAAACAGCTTTTGGACTGATTTTTGTCTGGCAACCATTACCTGAAAGTGGACCGAAAATTACTATAAGTTTAGAAAACTCAGTTTGTTTCAATTAAGGTAAAAAATCCTATTGGAAACAATTTGAAAGTAAACTTGTTACTGACTTAATGCTCTTGTATGCTTTTGCAAAGTGAGCTAGTAATTGAATGCAGAGATTACTTACGTTAATGTTTCTACAAGGAGTTTTCTAATCACTGCTTTGAAAATGATTTTAATTTAAGAGCTGGGTAATGCTTGAGGATGTCTGGAAAGGACAAAGTTAATGACTGTAGGATATGTATCGATGGAGGCCGTCCATTGCATTGTAGATACATCAAATAAAAATGTGAATCTACAATATTATATAATGTATTTCATGTTTGATTTTCGTTTCAGGACTAGTAGCAGTCGGAGCTCTGAAATAAACTAATGGGAGAACGTTTCAGCAGAGGATTCGAACAAACCTAATTTCATTCTTTCAGTTTCAACTACCTTCAAGCTTTAAAGGTTTGTAACTTGAGCAATGTTAGATATGGTAATGATTAAGATCTTTATAGCAGTTTGATATAATTTAACTAATTGTAAAATGTAATGAAACCGATGAATTAATGTAAAACTATATTGTTTGTTGATCATCTAAGAAATTTAAGATGGGGGCGGCAATATATTTGGCTTATACTCTATTTCTGGGTAAATGATGTGGGTACGAAATTCGTGTTCTCTTCGTTTTTTCTGTAAATACAAAGTTAAAAATTAAATATAATTTTTAAATCTCATTCACTCAGTTGTTTTTTTTTTTTTTTTTTTTTTTTTTTTTTTTCCGTTTGTAGTTACAGAACAAAGCTGTCTTCCTTAAAGTAAATATTTTATGAAACAGATTCACTAAAGTATTACACAAATTTTCGCACTGGGAAATTCGAAATATAGTTAATTGATCCTTTGTGCGGACTGTTTCAAAATAGCTTTTAGTTGATTAAAAAATTAGTTTTTGTTTTGAACATTCAGAAACAAACATTAAATGAAATTCATAGACTATATTCGATCGTTAAATTTTTATTTCAGTTGACATTACAATTTACTCTTTATTTCTAGGTTCCGGACGATCAGACTTGAAGACTATTTGGAGTAATCGAAAGGAGGAATATGATTCTAACGTAGGGAATTCCAGGTATATATTTAGTGAAATCCCTACGTTAGAATCTTGGAAGAAAAAAAAAAAAAAAAAAAAATTTTTTAATGCAATTTGTAGTAATCCCTTTCAAAATGCTAATAAAAATTCAATTGAAAAATTTACATTGTCTTAGGTTTTTCTCTGGCTAAACATGAATAGGTATTGTTCTTAATTGTTACAAGCTCAAATTAATGGTTACTGTGATTAGTATTGAAGGACTTGTTCTTTCCTCCCCTGAGTACTATTATAAACTAGAACGTTTTCGAAGATTAATCAGTACTTCCACTAAAGGTTTATAGGGTGGGCGGGTGGGGACTTATAATATATTTTACTCATCTAAAACCAAACTCTAGACAGCAATTTAATAATCGATCACAGATGTACAAATCCATGCTTCACCAATAATCGTTTTTATTAACCAGCTACCAAACAAAATGAATTAAGATAGTGCTCTTCATTACATGTAATTTCAATTGTGTATTTTTGTACAACAACCAGGTTTCAAATACAAATAGTCCGTACGTATCTCCCGTAGGTTAACGTAAAGCGGCTTGGCGTTGATGACATCGGCACTCGTACTTTGAAGACTGCCATAAAGGTGATGTCCTTTGATTGTTATCGTCTGCTGTAAGATGTGAAGGCACTAGAATCCGACTTATTTCTTTAAATCATTAGCTGCTGTAAGTTGTTGTCATCTATAACAAACCTCAAAGAAACAAATTAGAATAAAACAATATTATTCCCCCCGCTCAGTTTATCCTCCCAGAATGCAACGCAGCTTAGATTTATCTGTCCTGGCTTGTAAGAGAAAATGGCGGCAATTCCTTCTTGATATGCATATCAGCAACAATTTGACGAATGACGTAACAATCGAACTCTTTGGAGCCAAACGAGACCTTTTTTTCTCCCTGGCGTAAGTACCAATGGCGACTGTCAAATTCTCTTCACCATTGACAAACTCACTCCAGTATATTCTGCAGTGACCTTCAACGCATCCTTTTTACTTTTCAAATCGTTTTTGGGCGATAGAAATCGACGAGCAACGTTAAGAATAATTTCCCTACCTTGACTGTTAACTCTTCCTCGTCCAAATGTTGACTGGACACGCAACGGCCATTCTCTCTTCCATTTGAATAACTACGAAAAGCCAGCACAGATCAATCTATAAGCTGCGTTGCATTCTGGGAGGGTCAACTCTGAGCGCGGGGATAATAATTCGATTACTTGATGTTTATATTTGCTTTGTTTTCTACCACATGATTCTAATTGTTTAAGCTTTTATCTAAATATTCCCCAGATGAGAAATTTTAAGATACCAAAAACAAACTTTATATTTAACGGATCTTACCAAAAACTGTTCTAAAGTTAAATCACACCACTTCCCCTGTTGTCGAGAAATCTGAAATTAATGTTACAGTAAATGTGATTATCAAATTCACCAGCGAGTTTATATATTTCCCAACTCGTAATAGCGAATGTGATAAATGTGTTTACTTGACTTTATTGTTGAATATATGAACGATATTTTTTTAAGGGGAAAATTGTTTTCAAAAGTTATCAACACATTCGGATGAATACAGGAAAGCGGTCTCTTGCTAAAAGGGGTCATCACCATTAAATCAGAAAAAAAAAAAAAAAATAGAATATTTACGAAGCCTCCGACTGTATTCGTTGGTAGTAAAAATAAACATTTTGGCTTCCTAACCTTAACTGCAACGGGTGAATCATGCAACCTTAAAATACCTCAATTCGTAAAGATATTTATCACATTGGCCATTACGAGTTGGGAATTATATAAACTCGCCGGTGAATTTGATAAATATTCATTTACCAAATTCAGCGGTGATTATATCTAATAACCGATAAGTATTTAAAATCACATTTACCATAGCAAATATACCAAAGATAAATTGTCTCGTTTCCCTTATTCCACAAAGAATGTAAAATTTAAATTTACAAATAAGATATTAGTTCCTATGTGAATGAATCACATTTGTCTATTTACGTTCAAAAGTAATTAAAATAAGGTCCTGAATGAAGAAACCTATCATAAGGGTTCTTAATTTAGGACAAACTCTTACCAATTTCAATTAACGAACCCCATTTGGCAAATCGCTAAACTATCACATCTATTAATTTAAAATTTCGAAGAAAAATTTATGTATCAATTACCAACTAAGAAAACCCTATTCTAAAAAGAATCGTCCACAAATTTAGTCCAGAACTTTTGTTTTAAATAACTGGATTAATTAAAGCTCAATTAAATTTCTAGTTACATTCTTGTGGATAGACAATTTCAAATGATCAACATTTTTAATACAATGAGTTTCCTTCATAATCAAGAGCGCTATGAACTGAAGAGCATACGACTATATTTAAACGACTATCTACTTATAATTTAAAGCTTGTTACCGAAGTTATATTTTAATTTTTGGGGGGGTTGAACTGCATAATGCTTTTAACTCTAAACAGAATATTTTTTAACCTTTAAAAAAAAACCCAAGTTCTAACATTTCTGATATTTTCCCTTTTCTGTCAACCTTCAAACATCACAGAATGTTAATGTTGGCCAGTAGCATAAAGCTACTATCAGTGTTCTAAGTTTATCTAAAATTACTAATATTCCCTAAAGAAAAAAAAAAAAAAATCACATTCGTTACTCTTAAAGTTGTTCACAATAACCCTTATAATTCAAAACATTATACATCCAAAGCTGAAATTTTAGAGCTAGATTCCATCACGTATCACTATTAACTGTTATGCAATAATCCGTCAACCCACTCAAACAATTTCTAGAAAGAAAAAAAAAAGCTTTTAAACTGAATTTATTTCAATGCATATTATCTAAGTGTTACCTAAATCCTTAATCACGAATTATTTTTAAAAACAAACTTAATTTGTATCAATTGACAGCCTCAACGAGGATGTAATGATTGTTGCTGTAATCAATTCAAACATTCTTCAATAACTCAGTTGAATGGTTTTTGCAGAATATTTGATGACCTCAGTATTTTGCATCAATTAAAGAGAAATAAACGCACAGAATTATGTTGGTAAAGTTTATTAGAAAACAAGATGGAAAAGCAGCTACAGTTAAACTTCAATCATCAATTTCAACTTCAAATTCAAATTTCGCTCTTCATTGAAACCATCTACATCATCTTCCCTACGCACCCCTTCAACAGACTAAGAACTTGTTTCACATCTTTAGAGATCTTTCTAGTCCTTCACGTTATTAGGCTACAATACAGACAAAGCCACTCTTGACATTGGAGCAGGACGACTCCATTCACGATATCAACCTCTTTGCTAGCGAGAGCAGTTTTCTTAATCATAATCTCCTATGTCTATAGCCAGCTGATTTTCTCTCCATTTAACATCCTCCTTCCGATTGTTCATAATGGCTTCATTATCAATCCGTCACTATACATTAGTTATGGAGACCTAAAAATAAATGTAGTCATCTGCTGTGTGGATTTTTTAAGTAGCACTCCACATCCCCAAATTCCGCATCGTTAGGCAGAAAACTGACCCGTAATGTTATTGTTTGGAAGAAATTATAAAAAGGTCTAAGGGCTTTTAAAGCATAGGCTGCAAAAGGAGCACTAGTTTTTCACCCTTCGGTTTTGAACCCCTCATGAATCAGACCACAAATTAGTCACTGAGCCAACTGTTTCATCAGACAGGAACCAACTTCTTGAGTCCCTCGGCCAGCTCTAGACTCCACACAAAATGTCGTTCCTGAATGAACCCTCAAGATTTAAGTTGGACTCTTGGGAAATGTTTCGTCGTAAATTGACGATCCAACTTTGCTTTTTCCAAATGTTTTTAATGGGCCTCACTCAGTTTTCATTTTGCAAGAAATTCATCGCATGTTCGGCAGATGTCCTTTTTTAGGTGCTTTACGATTAGTTTATAAAATAAACTTTCGTACTGTAAGCTTTTTCCTTGTACAAATCGTACAGTTTTGCCAAATTCAGTTCTGTTGTTAAACACTCAGCTGCAGTTTCGCTGTGGCAAAAGTGAGGTATATGGCAAGAAAATCCATTTATGTGGACAATAACAGCATTGAGCTTTTCGTCAGGCAATGCCACCTGAAACCCACCCACGCTTGTCCTGGAATGAATGGCTTTGAGGTTTTTTAAAGTGCTACGTCCACTATCTGCTTAAGTTTTAAGCATTTCAAGAATGTTCATCTCCATATTTCAATGCTATCAAAATAGCACTTACTGGTATTTTTACGCTTAAAACATTGTTATCAAGCAAAGGATCATCATTGCTGTGAACGTTATACAAATTGGCATCACAGTTGTTTTTGACTCCTTTATTTTGGACACGAAGCCAATCCTCGTCACCATCTTTGGAAAAAAAAAAAATAAACGAATGAGTCAAAATTTGAAAGTACTATTTAAAAATTATTTTTTAATTTTAAATTTTATTTTAAAAGTTACATCTGTTATCTGAATAGTTTCACAGACCTAATATTTTAAACCCCCTCAACCATTATTCCCCATGTCATTAATTTGATACCTTTATCGCTATTCCCATACTTTCACGGATTTTTTTTTTTTTTACAGCGATTATATATTTAAACGCAGTAAAGCGTAGGCCTATCACATTCAGAATGGCTGTCACTGCACTCAGAAGCATCACTGGGCTCAGAATTTTAGTTTTGTCCGACTGATTCTGGTATGTGGGAGTCAGATCTTTCATTTTCGGGTGGGCCTTCAAGTCTGGCAACTGTAGCTCTCGCCAGTGCAAGCATTAAAATCGTATTTTTACAAGCAAATTAAGCCACCGCGAACACACACAATGCAACTGCCAGAACTCTTCAAAACTTTCATTCTTATATTTCTAAGTCTTCAATGAAGCTTTAATAATGTTTAATTAGGGCATTCAACCCAGATTCTCTTGCTAGTACCACGACAACACATGTGCCGGTCGTCTTGGAAGTGTGGCTTGACTGTTTATTGCAGATACTGTTTTTGATGTAAGCTATTCGTTAGTTAATATTTTCGTCACCAGATGTTAGCAGAGTTTGACTCATTTTGTTGAACAAAGTACCATCCTTTGGACTTACGCTACGACGCTTAACTCATTTACAAATTTGTGGGTTCACTGATTATATAACACCATTCCACAAATTAGGAGGTCCTTTCCACAATCGTCAGTCTTATCAAAGTCAAACTATCTTACAAAGCTCAAATGTTAATGGTTCTGTTAAGGAAAAATCCCTTTATAAATTTTGGTAACCATTGGACCGGTATATAAAACGCTACGAGTCCAAAACAGAACCGTTTTTAAACTTAAATACGCTCTTACACCACGAATATTCCAAGATTAGATCTTGTTTTGTCAAAAGCTGGGATTATTTATGAATAAATTTTCGTCTGCAACTACATTTCAATTACTAATAAAATTCTGAATTTATTGTCTAATAAACATTCAGTCTTAACTGATGAAATAAAAATTGGCTAAACCGGAGAATACATGATCCTATCTCAAGATCGCAGTTAGCCACATGGGTTTATTTTTCTAGTAAAAGATCGTGCAAAACTTTAAATAAGTTTACCTGCAAATCTCCTTCTACTTTTCACTATTTAATTGAAAAACTAAAATTAATATTAAGTAGCGCCAAGGCGGCCATCTTGTCAAAACTCGACCGTAGTCCAAAACAGCCTCGTACGGTGATCTCCGGTTTCACCGAAAATATTTACGTTTTCCTCGCCATCTTTCACAGGCATTTAACAAAGATAATTAATCCAATATACAAAACATTTGAATTGCGAACCTGTGGTGTACAGTTTGTTTTTATTTATTTTTTTATTTTAAATCAGCTTATCAAATACTGATTGTTTAAAAGTTTAGAACCGTAATTAACAAAATGCAGAAAGGAATATTGAAGACAGTTTTTAACTACAAATTTAAAAGTAGAAATGCAGCTAACCAAATCAGTGCAACATGGTCCAATTTGAAACTGAAATTTTTCTTAGTTTCCTATTCACGCCCTGAGATGTAAGATCTCATTTTGACTGAGACTTTGGTAACAACCGAAAAGCTAAGAACTATTTAACCTCCACCGATACTACGAATCACCAAATAACATTCTATGGCAAATAATACAAAGAAAGGATCTCAATCGAATCAACCGCTTATTACAATTACCTAAGCTTCAAAGAATTTACATTATCTACTATTTAAACATTCATTGTGCAACACTTATAATACACTTTTCAAAAGCGTACACGATACCTAATTTTACTGTATTTCAATCACGCTTGAATGCTCGTGTTAAAATTATAATTATTTTCTCGATTAAAATTTGTCTGACTCACTAAAATACTACAAAATAACCGAAATATAAAAAGGATTAAAAACTTATGATTAAAAAGTTTGAGAATTGTTTCAAATGTACCAATCTTATTAAGTTCTTCAGTTCATAACGCAGCATTTACCTAACATCCATCCCCACCCCAACCAAACCGATTTTGAGTTTTTCTTTAAAGCGTTTTCTAGCCCACAAAAATATTTGTAATCAACTAATTCTTTTAACTTCCTAGTTTCAGCATTTTCAGTTTGAAATAAATCTTAGAAACCATGCATAAAACATCCCTTTGAAATATTTAACTCCATTTGTATAATTTAAGTTATTTCACATCATTTCATTTAAATTACTTCCCAAACTTATAATTGAGTAATAAAATTTATAATTAAAATATTTGTCTTTTCTCATAAATTTACTCTACATTAAGCTTTCGGGGGATTGTTGCGTGAATTACCGAATTAAAATACTACCTACCTTCCACTTCCTGTTCATCTCTTAATCCGTTGTTGAAATCCAAGATGACTCTTCATTTGGCGCCCATTGGTAGTCTGTCGTTGATTTCGTTCACCCTGTAGCGCCTCTTCTCCTATTTGTATCAAAAGAATTAATTTACATTACAGCCATTCAAGAAGTTAATTTCTTTCATTCTGGAATAAAAAGAACAGAAAATGAAATGAATTTTAAACCAAACTGCACAACTGGTTTCTCATATTTCCAATTAACCCAAGAAGCGAGAGGGGATTCAGTATTTACAGCTACATTGTGACAAAAAGTCGATTGAATTTGAAAATTAAATCTGAAATCATTTATTTCAACCATCTACATTCTTAACCGCGGTTTCCCTGTTTTTAGGGTTCCCACCTCAGAACAAATCTCGCACGGAGACGATGAGTTACAAAAAAAAAAAAAAAAAAAAAAAAAAAAAAAAATTCCTACAAATTCAAAACTCACATTCCTACAAATTAAATACAATTCTAATGATTACAGAGTAGTTACTGTGTATATAACTAATAAAAAACAAACTAAACAATTTACGAATAAAATAAAACGGGTAAATAAGAAAAATATACAATACGTATGCAAAATAGTATAATAAATTATTTATGTGGATTTTTCCATATATATTTCCTGTTTGACATCGCAGCCTTTACAAATTCATTTTCTGGTTTCTTTTATGAATTCATCAAATTCTCGACAGCTCAACCCGCATCCTGTTACGGTTGTCTGTCCACCATAATCGAACAAAATTCGTTCCACATTTGCATTACTTATAGGTATTGATAGAATCTTACCAACAAGTTTTGGTAGTTCAGTGAAAACATCAGAGGAAAATATTTTTATCACTTGGCAAATCGAGCGATTTGGTGGAAGGAATGATATTTTTAAGAAGGCAGATATCATAATCTATCGGCGTCTAATTCTACATTTACCTATTTTTCAGCATCTAAACAAAAATCTTGATACACGAGATACATGCGACAGTCTGCATACATATTCAATTTTACTTACACAACCCGGAGATAACTCAATGAAACCCGGAGAGGTGGCAACCATACCTGTTTTTTCGAACAAAAATAAAAATGACAAACTGCTCAGTTTGGATACTCCCATTAACTTACAACCACTTACCGGAATTTGAAATTGATACATAGCGATAAAACAATAAAGAAATTATGTACGGCGGCGTACTTCTTCAATGGTTCAGCAAGAAAAGAACTTCTTTTTTTCTGCATGGTCCTTGAAAAATTGACTGATAAAAATTTTCATAGAAAAACATTAGATTTAAAATTCTGCCTAACAATAAGCCTTAATACTTCCAGCTAATGCATTAGTTGATATGCTAGTACATTAAAATTAACCTCATTTAACCTTTGCATTTTTTGTTTTTTAAAGTACACACTACAGGTCTATGTGGCTCTAATGGACCACTTGAGGTTAACGCCCCTATCGACGTCACTTATGACGTAAGCATAAGCGGCGAGATCATGTAGGATAAACAACTTAGTGTGAATTACTCAAAAAAATCGATGATTTTTGATATTTCAAGACGGAATGGTTCAATACTGTGCAGTTCCTTATTGTAATTCTGTAAAAACGCTTGGAATATCCTTCTTTAATATAATATTTTCTCTATAACACAAGTTAAAACAAAGCACATGGCTTTATTTATCCCACAAGCCAAGAAGTAGCCTGGTGGAATATTTTGGAACTACGAAGCCCCGCCTATCCTCTTAAGAAAATAGAAAAGTACCGTCTATTAACCGTAAACAATTTAAAAGTAAACTTAAAATTTTCTTTAAGGCATTTTTTTTCTTTTAATGGAAATGGCGTCAATATTTGTTACTGTTATGTTTAATTTTTTTTGTTACAGAAAAACACAATTAACTTTATAAAACAATGTTTTATTAAGATAGTTCAAGCATTCACTTTTAAAAACTTTCTTTGGGTTCTTTCTACCGGAAGTTCTGAATATTTCCATAGTTTTGTGAAACGGGAAAACTAACCAAAAACAAAATATCTTAAGGTTTTAGTTAACCTTTGGAAACTATGAGAAGAATTCGAAAACAATTGCGCAATTAAAGGATTTGCGCACCAATAGATATATTTTAAACTTTTAAAGAAATAAGTTATCTACTGCGAAAAAAAAAACTGACATTATCCAATTCAGATACGTCTAATGTAAAGAGTTCATTTTAGGATCATTTCTTGAACAGAAATGTTAGATTTTGTTAACTTCATAGTTTGGAATGTAGGAATTCACCAGGAATTACAAACAAGTGTTAGCTATTTCTTGCTCACTTATTCCGAATTTAATTTATCTGCGAATGTTCGAACTATCAAAAAAAACACCACTTTTAAATTTCTCCCTAAAAACTTAATATTTTAATACTTATCAATAAAGTTCAGTATTTATCAATATATTTTAAAAACTTGAAATACCTTCGATTTCTTGTCCGAGTCTTTAAACTTCCTTTTGAAGAATCTTCGGGTCTCAAAAAAATAGTCAAATAAAATTGGATTTCCTGCAGAAATGTCAGGAACTTCCAGGAATTTGTTCAATATTCGTAGCTCTGTTAAATTTTAAGACTTTTACATTTTAAATTATTCGTCCAAAACAAATATTCCGTTTAAAAACGGAGCTTTCTCTGGTTTCAACTGAGTTCCTCATCTTAAACCCTTATTAAGCTTTACAATCGTCTACCGAACACCAAACTTCTGTAATTAACAACGACAACCACTGACCATGTCTGTTCTGTCCTTCGTTTGGCTTTAGCAGTCTTCCCATAATTCAACAAGAGCCGAACAAATCAACATCAAGTCGTATCTGATTGATCCAAAATAAGAACCCATCTTTCCTGTCCTCTATTTAAAAACTTAGTTTGCTGCGGAACTAACATCTAATCTGATTGAAGGAAATTTATTAAAAACACAATAACTAAATAAAAATAACTACTATTTGCTATCACAATGGCATTATTTCACATTAAATATCAACATTACAGTGTAAATCATTTCAATAAATAAATAATAAAACTACACTAAGAACTAAAGAAAAAATATATAAATGATGGTAATAATTAAAAATTAACAAATTATTTTATTATTACGAGATCTTTCAGTATTAAAACAGTTCCTAAATTTAATATAATAAATGAATTTATATTACATTTTTCAGTCACTAATCTCTCTTTTTTTTTTTTTTTTGTAGACAAATTAAGTAGATTTTCGATCAAAACTCTTCATTGCTTTCATCTGACGAAATGATAACAGCTCCGAAAGCTACTATTCCAACATTTTTCATTTTGAAATTAAAAAAAGATAAAATAAAATAAATTCTTGAAAAACTTAGGATTTCATTTCTCGAAGTGTCCTTTTTCAAATTAAAGCAAATCATTTATTACATACCGACTTCAAACTTTCCTTTTTCACTTATTTTTCATTTAATTTTTTGTTTTGTTTTTTAAAGAAATTTTCAAACAAAAATTTAATGATTTAAAAAAAAAAAAAAAAAATTTTAAATGGATTTTTGATATTTAATACCATGTAACTATTCATATATATACTGTATATAACATTGTTTCACATAATGTTGGACTCTTAGGCTTAAGCCAATACGAACTACTGTTACATGAATAACAATGACATTTGTTGCGTGCAATCTTTCTATTTTAAAATTCATCTGAAACAATGAATCTTTAATTACTTTTGGGGGATATTAAATAAAAACAAGGATACGAAACTCTTCAGATTGTCTACGTAAGGAGAGACACAAGCAATAACATTAGGCAATTCCAAGTGATTGTTTATCCTTAATTAAAGACAGATATTAAAAAGACGGATTCTTAAAAAAAAAAAAAAATGCTCGCAAAACTAAAATCGCAATGGATAAAATAATTACGATAACATTCTTTAAAATACAACGATCACACACGCATACACACAAACGGAATACACGGCCTCCAAAAATCTATATCTGACTATCTAACTATGACTTCAGGTAACGTTAACTCATATTTTAATGATTATTGTATGTTTTTTCCCTGTAAAGTCAGAGTATTTCAAAAGATGATTCAAAACCTGGAAGCTGAAACTTAACAAAGATATTGAAAAAGAGGTTTTTCTTAAGTTTGGTGCAAATGAAGACAAAGCATGCATTCAAAACGTGTTTGCTTTCCAAGCGTAATTCGAAAGTTGTCTTATTTTCTTATTATTTTTAAAATCATTTTTTTTCGACTCCTTCATTACAGAAAAGGATATCTTTTTTTTAGTTTCACATTTTTGGAAGTATTTTTTTTTTTGTCTACTACGAGAAAGCCATCCATTTCTATTTCACTTTATTTGCTCTTCCTTCCCCCCCAAATAAAATAACTAAATGTAGTGACGTGTTTAATCTTATCCTGCCCTTGGCAATCAAATGGACTTCACCGACCCCACGTGAACAGCCTCGTTCTGACGCAAAACATATAAAAAGTGACGTTTTCCCTTACATTCATCAGAAATCTATGAAGCTTTATAGCGTAATATTTATTAGTAGCATACAAGTCGTCTTAAATATTCGGAATGTGATTGAATCCTTCTATTCACAGGCGTTGATGCAAGTGGCGGAAATGTAAAGATTACTTTGGAAGTAGACAACGGGTGAGTGAAATGATTTTCATACGTCCAGAGAAAATGTTTCAATTGCTTAGCGTACCTTATATATATATGCAGCACAATTTCGTCTGAATTCCATACACGACCTGATACTGATCTTTTATCACAGCTATTATACTTTTATTTCCATCGAACAATAGAAGCACTTCTGAACAATTAATTTCCACAATTTTTCTTTACAAAATTCTGATGCAATTCAAGATTCATATTTTTTCCTTAATCTTTATATTGATCAAAGATTTTTTTTTTTTTTTTTTGCCTAAGGGGACAGAATTAATTGTAGCACTTGAATTAAAAACCTGTAAAAAGCCTACTGTGTCTACAGAAATAGAACTCTAATCCGTATAAATAAAAAGTAAAAACAAATTCCGATATCTTCATTAAACACTATGAAATCGCTTCACAATGGCATCTCACTATGGTTTTCAAAGATTCTCTAAGAATAAGCTGAAACTTAGAACCTACTGGAATATTTCGTGAAGTCTAAGGAATGGGTGATACTTTTTCTCTTTTAATCTTCTGTAACATTAGAATGATTTGTCTATTAATGTTCGATCTATACGCTGCTGTTCGCATAATATTCAGGAACTGTCAGAATTAAGTCTTACAGCAATCTGATTTGACTTCATTAACGCACGGTAACTAAAAAAAAAAACATTAAATACAAAATTAAAAGTGATAGTTCATATTTAAAATAATTTATAAATGTGTTTACGATTTTTAAAAACAAAAAACAAAAAAAACAACAACATAAGAATCCTTTAAAAAATTTTAAAGTATAAGGTCCTAATTATGCCAGCAAACCATTACAATCGCTAAACCATTTTTATTAACTTAGACTTCGCTACATTAGCATCTTGAGAATAAATTGTAAATTAGTTTCGTTTTTATTCCTAATATCTTTAAATGATTTTATGATATTGATACATACACTAAGCAATCTTCAGGGCGGGTTTTATATGCTGTCGCCATGAACTCAAAATTAATTTCGCCAAAACGTCATAGTTCACATAAGATTTAACTTTTTCCAGCTTTACTAAACTGATTTTTAAACTGAAATTATAAATGACTTACAGCATTTTATTTTAAATCGTGCAAAATGTTTTCAAATTTTGCTGCAGAAATTAATGTTAAAACTTCACTAGAATCAAATAAAATTCATTCCCCTCATGTAAATCTTGTTGCTATTCATAATCTCAACCTTTTTATTTCTAGGCAGTGAACAATTCGGAAAGAACAAGAACTGAAGAGAATATTTACAACTTCAACGTGGAAGATAATTCTAATTTTGGAAAATCCAGTTAATTTTTGGTGCGGAGTAACTTTAGTACAAATTTATCTTGTAAGATTTTAAAGCAAAAAAAAAAAAAAAAGTCTCGAATTTTATAGATTTTGTTAGTTATTTTCGTCTGTACTTTATATAATAAAATTGATTGTAAACAACTCTAAGAACAGTCTTGCACTTTTAATTTCCGTTCTCATAATCTTTAACAGCTTCACTCTTGTGCCATTTTGTCAATCATTAAACTACCGCGATTAGAACCGTAAATGTATTAATGATCTCTCAACATAGAAAAGAAATGAAAGGTATTGAACCATCTTTAACATAGGTTGCGATTTTTAATCTTAGATCATTGCAATTTTATATTTATAACGTTTTATCTGTACTTATTTGGACAAGAATTTTTCAGTTTAAGTTTCAAGATTTGTTCTCAGTTATTAGGGTGGAACATTGAACGACTTCACTAAAGAAACTCGTGCTAATTATGGACCATTAAATTTTCAATTAATTACCTGAACAACCAAAATATCACATCCACAAAATAAATTTTTAACCGAAGGAAACGGAAGAACTTAGAAATGAACAGTTTTTTTTTTTTTTTTTTGCTACATTAAAATTCATGTTAAACTTTTACTGTATTAAATAGTCACATCATACTCAGTTTTAAAAGCTTTCACTTTTTAAGAAATTGCTTTTTCGTTCAGTTGAAAAACGACTAATAAACCAGCTGTGGTTATTTAAGAACAGATACCAACTTCCATAAAAGACGCTACCTTGAACAAGTCGAGGTTAAACTTTAGAATACGGTGCCCTTATGACTATCACCAATTAGGAAGAAAACTAGAATAAAAGAATGTAACTGAAAAATATCATTAGGTAAAATCGTTATCGGGTCTAAAGAAAACAGAATATCTTGGAATGAGAAGGTGGAAATTAAATCAAATCAATGTATATTGTCGTTGAATAATTCGATCTTCAACTGTTTATAGGAAAATAACTCGCTGCCTTATATCTGAAGTCAGCGCAATGTCCTTCTTAACACACTGCTGTTCCTGTTCATCGACTGCTCACCTTCCAGACTGAAATCAACGGTTTCAAACTCAACACCGTCAATAAATTATACTGAAACCCTCAGAGAAACTCGTCTAAAATTCATTGAAATTTGTTCTTTCACATCAGCTACCTTTTCAATTCCCATCTTTCTTTCAAGAAATTTTTATCCGTTCCTAAAGATCCCATCCCGAATGGTTAAAACATGGTATTTAAACTGAATCACTCACACATATAGAACATTATAAATCATTTTCTTTACTTAATAATTACAATATTTCAGTCGAATCGTTTGCCGACCTGCTTCAGGCATAATCTCCTTCGAAGACCTTAAATGGATTTTTGAATTTAAATACATAACATCTCATAATAGTAATCACAATCCATACTGCTTAATTATATTTTCAGTACAATACGACATACATTGTCCTTCCAAATTGTTTACAGTAATGCCATAATTTATGACAAACTTAGAGAAATGCGGTTTTAATTGGAATAATGCTACAATCCTAAGTTAATCTAATACCTTTTTTCAGTAGGAATATCTGAGAATTCTACTATCAACCTGAATGAAGGCCTAGATCTCCACCCACGTAATCAACCCTCTTCGTTTTTTTTTCTCGTTCTCTGGCACGTCTCATAACTTTTCTCGTGCTCTGTCTGATCTTCGAGATAACTACACTTAAAAAAGTCATGGCGTTGTTACCGCTTTCCTTCCAGTTTCCAGCATCTTTTAGCGGTAGCGCTCTCACTTACGTCCGTCTTCTCATCCTTATACATTGTGTTGCTTTTATTCTTATCTTTAGACTGTTGATGAAGTTCCCGAAGTTGGACACGAAAGTTCTCTTTCATCTTCATTACTACCCATAGAATAAGTGAAGTTCAGTTCCCCTTATTCTATAGCTAGTCGGGTTTATTTTAAGTTTTTAAATTTCATTTAACTCCTCGCAGGCAGAGAAAATCGCTCATTATGAAAAATATATTATTTTACAGTTGATTTATTGAGGATGTTCTGCGCAGGCGCAGTGTTCAGATGAGTATAAAGGAAAAATCACGAAAGTCTTTGTTTAATATTGATAGCTGGAAAGAAAGAGAATAAGTCTCAATGAATGCTTCGCATCCGTGGAATAAGAAACACTTAATTTTCAGTGAATGCTCCCACCAGTAACATCAATAATGAACGAACAAAACTGAAAATGCTCCAATAGGTTTTCTTTATATATATTTTGTTTGACACTCGGTATTTTTGCTCTATCAAAATCAGTCTGTCTATTGAGCCAAACACCGTCGAATCAACAAACAATGCCAAAAAAAAAAGAACGTAAAAGAGAAGTGTGTAAACTTTCATAGAATCAATGTAGAATAGGCGACGGTGGCTCCCCCAAACTCTGGAGGTCCTACAGTGAAGCTTCACTTCAGGGGCAGCGACAATAGAGGGACCACTGTTGGGTCATTTACTTTGATAAAAATAATTCGTAGTAGTTTCAGTGCTTTAACTTATTTTTTCCCCTTGGTTCTTCACTAAAGTTTCTTATAATTATTTTATTTATTAAATTAAATAATTTATTAAAGTTAATTATTTAATAAAAATTAATATTGTATTGAAACTAAACTATATTATTCAAAAATGTTAAAGTATTTCATATTGTAAAAAATTAATTATTAAAAAATTTTATAATTATTATTTTTATTTTAAGACTTATTTAAAATAAACAAAAAATTGACCCTTTATACAATTTAAATTACACAAATAAAACTTTATTTAAATATTATTCTTAGAAAAAAAGTCTACTGAATTTTAAAAAAAATATTCTATTTTTCTGTTATTTTTTTAAAAGCAGTTATATGAATTTTATGAAAAAATAAGAAAAAGTCAATATTAACAATTCAATTTTTTTTTTATTTACTTAAGTAAAATGAAAAATAAAATAGAGTTGCTACAAAATCAAATGAAGCTAGACATAAGTAACAAAAATTATTGATAAACAAGTGAAACAGTACATTATTCTTCACTGAATAAGAATAAACAAAACAAAACAAAAAAATATATAAATTTACATATTAAATATTTATTCTGAATTTTTAGGACTTCTAAAGAATTTCCGATCCGGATGGGAAACAGAATTGGTCCACAAACATTATTTTGAGTACTTCTTTACTGCACTGAAAAAAAAATAATCAAACGATATAGATTCTGTTAATCTTTCCAGAACAAAATACAACTTAATTTTTAAAATTTCAAATTCTTTATTATTGAGAGTTTTTTTTAAACAGTATGTTTTCAATATTCCTAAAAGGCCTATAGACTAAAGTGTGTATTCTTTGGTTAAAATATATGGTAAACGTCAACTTTCATGCTAATACGATATTTAAAAATTAAGGCACAGTATTGTATTTAACTTTAGAATCATTTGGGTTCCTTAATTACATATGAAACTGTTTTATAAAATTTGATTAATGCTCGATTAATGTTTTATAACAGAAAAATAATCTCTAATTTTTAAAGATCTTCGATTCACTGTGAAAAAGAGCCTCTCTGTAATGAGAAGCTAAATAACCAAATAACGTATAAGAAGTATTTTTTTTATATTCTATGGCTAAACTGCAATTTAATGCAAATAGGCATACAGTACATTGATTTGTTTACATTTTTATAATAAGTGATCTATGACTTAAATTGTGTGATTTGATTATCTAATAATTACAAAGATTTCATATTTGACGAATTATCGCATCCAGTTAACAGAGCTAACCATGTTTTTATTTACAAAAATGCTTTTTACTATTTCATTAATCAGGAACAAGAAACGATATTAGCGAACGTATTAACAGAAATTTGACTTACCCGCTCAAATATGCTGCTTTTTTGGCCGATTCTTCACCATTCTCCCAGATCTTGGTGGTTTATTCTCCATGAGAAAATTAATGATGTCAGGAAATAGTGGAGTATTATTTCTTAAACGATAAAAAACTGTCGATGTTAAATACAAAAATACATCCGTTACAACTCGGCTGAAATCGATCGAGCAACGAGCATACGCAATCAACCATTTCCGGATTTAGTTCCATGCGCCACCGCCTACGCTCTGGAGTGAATTTTGTTTTGCAGTGAAACATGAATAAGGGGAAGTGAGACTTCTTCTCTTTTACGTTCTTTGGCTGAATCGTCCCATTTCCCCACTTTA
>JAFIDM010005464.1:0-10449 GCA_023159025.1 Thereuonema tuberculata
TTTTTCTTATGCAGTATTCGAAACGAAAGCACATGTAGTATATTTTCCTTGAATTATTTTACCTATAATGATCGTAAGTCCAAATTAACCGCTATTAATGGCGACGCAATTATTAAAAAAATTCCCTTTTTTTTTTAATTTATTTTCCAGGTGCAAATATTTTTGTACAAATTGTCAGGAATGGCTCTAAAACTTTCTGCTAATGGTTACTTTACTCTGTCTAAAAGTGTCTTAACAGCTGCAATACTTACTTACTTACTTCCTTACTTAAAGACGCTTAAAGCGCCATCTATTGCTAACATTTGTAACATTTTTTTCTTATGCCATACCATTTCCCCTTTCTTCGAGTATATTCAGTTCAAATTTCAGGTCATTATGAGCAGTGGTTCTTTTTTTACAGCATGTTGAAAGTTGGTTTTTAATTGTAATCACCCTGTATATTAGAAAATATATAGTATTAACAATGTTGCGATAATGAAGTATATTTATCTCTTTTTTTTTTTTTGTTGTAGTAAATTCATAATCTTTAATAATCACAAACCTCAGATAATAAAGTCTTTCGTTTCAAGGATAAGTAGCACTACTTCTCCATCACAATAAATTTCAGTCCCATACTTGACAGATCACAAGAAATTAATTGCTTTGACGATCGGAAATATCTCTGAAAAAAGCATTAATTTTCATATGATGTAAATGTTTATATTCTGGTCTCAAACACAAAAGAGCTTTGTAATATAGTAATCATTTTCTTACTCTAATATTGTCATTAGTGGCAATGACCCTAAACTTGCCTATTCTTCTGTATTCTTAATTTTACAAAAAATGACTTATGGTTTCTGAGTTAGGAACAAAGGTAGCTCGTAAATGATTTCACAATCCACTCACTGGAGATAAATGTTTCATGAATAGAATTGCTTTGGAATAGAAAAATCATTACTTACAGATCGGTACTAAATCTGCTGTCGAAAAGTGATCTAGCTGCTGTTCATCACAAAAACTGAGCATATGAACTCTTACCATTTCACTTAAACAGTTTTCTTTTTAATTTGTCCATTTGTCTATCTGTCTATCTGTCTTATTGTTCGTTTGTTTGTTTGTTTGTTTGATGAGCAACATGTAAAACGTATTTATACTGTTTTACACAAAATTTGATACTTAGATCTAACTTAATTATTTAAGGTTCAACTTACTTATTTAATTTCGTCTCCACTCCTCCTGTCCCTCAAAAAATGACCCTCGAAATCCTTCATTGGACTACATTGTTTTATTTAAAATACGAGAAGACGCTTTTTTTATAATTGAGGATAATAAGGAAGCAATGTGAAATGTTATTTTGGCTTACCTTATAGATCCGAGGTAATATTTCAATGGGCAAAGAATGTGCTATAACAATAACAACGGAAATAGTCAAGATGTAAACAAGTGATTTTGGTAAATTAAGAGATTTGGAGACAAAGCAAAATAAAAAAAAAGAGGGGGGGCCGTTGTCCTCCATCTCTGAAAGTAAAGTCACCGTGTGCTACATAAAATATAAAGCCAACTACATATATTCATGGGGAAATTCATAAGCGAGCTGAATAAACTGTGTGAAGACAATATTGAAAAGAAGATGAAAATTCATTCAGAATAGACTTACTCAAGATCGTAAGTTTGGAACGGACGTGTTACGTCAACGGCGATTTTATAAAGATAATTTTAATTCCTGGGTATATTCCGAGATGTTCGAAGCAAGATTAAAGGTAATATTGCTTTCATACATTCTTCACAGCACCAGAATTATCACGGAACTCAATGGATAATGTTCGTTGGCATAAAAGTAGTGTTAGGCTAATTTCTTCAGCGACAAAGAAGAACAGTAAAGTTTACATCTGAATCTATATTACTAAAATCTTTTATTTCTCTGTCTGTCTGTCTGTCTGTCTGTCCGGCGCAGTTTTCTGGGAGAATGAAAAATAGAAAGAATTTTTTCAATGAAACATCCGCGACAGGAATCGAACCTGCAACCTTCTGATCCGAAGTCAGACATCTTACCCATTAGGCCATGGGAACTACAGCTCTCTTCATATTGCTTTTTTGACTTATCTGTCAAAACTGAACTGACTTTGACTGAAAAGTAACAATCTATATTACTAAAATCTTTTATTTCTGTGTCTGTCCGGCGCAATTTTGTGAGAATGGAAAATAGAAATAAATTTTACAATGAAACACCCGCGACAGGAATCGAACCTGCAACCTTCTGATCCGAAGTCAGATACCTTATCCATTAGGCCATAGGAACTACAACTCTTTTCATATTGTTTTTTGACTTATATCTCCTTTCCTTTCCCCCATCAATAAGGAATGTATTCAATCTTTTTTTTTTTAATCTCAATATTGTTTATTTATTTTCCATCCGTCAGTTTATTTGTAATTCGAAACTGACAATTAGAACTATAATTGGCGAAACGTTGCAATATTTTAAATATTCTTACTTAACCAAATCCTATGTGATATTGAAAAATATGTGGGTATACACGCCAGATGTTGGAGTAAAGAAAACAGAGTCAAGAAAGAGAGAAGCACTCTTTTTTTGAGCTGGAATACCAAAAAATCACTATTTGCAACTCAAAAACCATCAATAAATGTAACTCAAACGTCACTGAAAAGTGACAATTATAATTAAAATGAGTGTCAAAAAAGAATGAAGCGATACTTCTATTAGATAGAATACTGAAAAATCACTATCTGTAACTCAGAAACAATCAATATTTGGAACACAAAAGCCATTGAAAAGTGCCACTTAGAATAAAAAAAAAGACAAAAAAGAATGAAGCAGTATTTTTATTAGATAGAATACTGAACACTATTATAACTCAGAAACCACTGAAAAGTATCATTTGGAATAAAAAAAAAAAGAGTCAAGAAATAAGAAGCAGTATTTCATTATGTAGAATACTGAAAAATCACTATTTGTAACTCAAAAACCATCACTATTTCTAACTCGAAAACCACTGAAAAGTATCTATAGGAATAAAAAAAAAAGATAGTCAAGAAAGAAAGATGCACTATTTCTATTAGGTAGAATACTGCTCAGAAGTTAGACGTCTTAGCCATTAGACCACTAGGCCTACATTCTAATCTCTGTGAAAAATAAAAATATATCATAGATATATGATTTACAAGGTGTTTCTAAAAGCAGTCGTAGATTGAGAGAATATAGACATCAAAAATTAAATTAAAAAAAAAGCTTTTAAAAAATTTTAGTTTTAGTTTCCTTGATGTAATTTGTGTGTGTGTGTGTGTGTGTGTGTGTGTGTGTGTGTGTGTGTGTTTTAATAAATAAAAAATTGTTTTCCGTTACATAAGGGAGGCTTCCGGAGCGAAGCGACGGGTAGCCGACTAGTTAATTTTAAATAAGAAGAATATACCGGGTGATCCAAAAGTAACTAAAAATTTGAAAATGCAATAATTTGTGGAATATTGATAATAGAAAGACGCGGTTTTCACAGAAATGCTCGGAATGAAGCGGGATTTTGTGTCAAAACAATGAAACCTTTTAGCCGATTAGTTATATTTTCGACCAGCAGATGCCGCCACAATTTGTTGCGTCATTCTTCTGGTGGGGTAGAATAGTTCATACGGAATTCGGACTTACAAATCTTCAATTCGGAGCCCCTCATTTAGGAGCAAAGCCGTCAGAAGTGGCACGACACTGTTCACCGCATTCAACTGCAAATCTGTTGTTATTGCAGAACATGTTACCGGATGGCATCCTTCAACGTGCCCAGTGACGTTGGCCGACGGCGATACACCTTTGACTTCAAGTAACCTCACAACCTAAAGTCACAAGATGTGAGATAGGAAGATCTTGGTGGCTACTCATGCGAAAAGGACGGACTGAGGGGGAATTTCTCCTCGAAAGTTGAGTGTAGCAGTCGCTTGACAGGAATAGCAATGTTCGGCAGTGCTCCATCTTGCATGAATATGACTGTATGGAGTGCTTACCGCTCTTGCAAGTGGGGAATAATGCTGCTTCTTAATAGTGCAGCATATCGTTGACCCGTGACAGTATCCGTTTGAAGTTCAGACCCCCCGAATTCCTCAAATTAAAATGGATCAATAATAAATTCAAGGTTCCACAAATTCAGTGAAAAATCAATAATTATTACATTTTCAAATTTTTAGTTACTTTTGGATCACCCGGCATATTATACTTTATTTATTATTCAAGTCAGAATCGTCCAATATTTTGTTTCGTCCTAAATTCTCATTCCTGCCACAAATATAAGTTTGTTATTTCCAATTGAGAAAGTTTAAATTCTAAATACAAAGTTCAAAGCTTATGGGCATCAGTTAAGTTACATAAACGTTAAGTTGAATTATAAACTATTATCCTCCTTCAATGATCCTTATTTGAAATGATTATTTTAGTCTCTACCTGCACCCACATTCCTCAAAATGAACTCTCAAGGATGCATACTCCGATGGAAAGCAAAGCGTACTTTAGTTTTATTTTTATTTTTTAATATTAAGCAGTAATTACTTAAATTACTCTATATTTTCTAAAGGAGATTTTATACAGTTTTAGTTTATTACTTCTACTTCCAAGAATTCAATATTACAAATTCTTTTTTCATTAATTTATTGTTGACTTATTTATGCAACCTAGAAAAACATTCCTGTTTGCCTACTTCAACCCTATTTAATGGACTGTTTCTTTACGTCATAGTCATGGAAATATCTTCTCATTTAGTTTGTTTTGTCTCGTTTTATTTGAAGCGGTGCTGATAGAATTTTTTTTATTTTTCTCTCTTATTTAATTAAAGCCGTGATTTTTGAAGTTGAGTGGTAGGCCTATAAGGTTAATTTCAATACAATGAAACTGTGACCTTTTTGAATTTTATCTATTCTGGATTCTAATACACATTTCTTTCTATTGGCAATATAAAGCATTGACGTAAACATTAGAGATGAGATACATTCAGGATAACCACACAGCCACTATTTATGTAATCCAAACTGTCATGTAACCAACCAATCCATGACAACTAATTGCTAGTGTTGAGATAACAGTCGATTTTACACGGGCACAAAATCCTTATTGCTGAGATGTATGCTTAATTTTGTGCTTGTAATCACAGTCTTAAATAGGTCAGAATGATTGAATGATTTTGAAATATCGGGCTCCAAATCATAATTATAACCTATCGTCACCCTAAAACGATAAGTAATAAGATCTTTTTTGTGGTTCTCAAATATTTTGTAAGCTAATAGTTGAACCTAGTAGTCGAACATAAATCAGCCATTTATGTAAATTTATTTTTAAAAAAAAATCCTCACTCACAAAAGAAAAGAGATTTAATTTCAGTCTTTTCTCATTCTTTTATCAAGTGCAAAAATTTCTTGAATAAATTGTCAGGATTGTCTCTACAGCTCTCTGCTAAAGATTACTTTAAATTGCCTAAACTTACCTTAACAGCTGTTAGTTCCAGTATTTTCCAGCGATTATTCAAAGGCAATTACAAATTAATAAAATTTATAATGTTGAAATGTTTACTGATAAATTATTCTTACTGATAATTAATTAATAATATCTACATAATAATATTTTTATGTTTAGAAAACCTGAATCAGAATATTAAGGTTTTAATTAACAGTGTATTTTGCTCTAAATACTTTAAAAACGAATCGGAAATTTTAAGATTTATTTTAGAAGACAACATGGAATTCCGTTTTTGTCTAAAATATATAAGCCAAAATTTGACATTTACTTTTAGATTTTGCATTTTCAGTTGCGCTTGAAATTATTTTGTATTGAATTTCATAAGATAATATGGCTAATAAAAATTATTTAATATTAGATATAACATGTTTCGTAGCAACTTTTACTGCATTTTCAAGTGAAAATTGAATTGAATAATATTAAAACAATATATGAACATACTACATCAACTATCAAAATTATTAACAGAAATTCTTAAGAAACAATGTATCAAGATAAAACTGTAAACAATGTTAATAAAAAGCTTTCAAAATTTAAATTAAAAAATAATAAAAGCTTTAAAAAACATATAGAAAACCGATAAAGATAATTAAAAAGTTAATAATGAAATAAATTGGTAACAGCAGAAATTTCAAATTTTCGGTTCATTAATTCGATGGAAAAAATTTTTAATGTAAAAGACCTTTTTTACTTGTAATTTATGATAATTACTATCAATATCTAAAATTTTGATTTAATCCCAATTAATAGTATGATTTGGAAATTTGCTTAAATGTTCAATAATAGCCGATTTAAAATTTGTGAATTTGAGTTGTGGAGAAGTTTTTGCTATCGAATTGCTGTTGTTTAATTATTTTATATAAATTTCGCTTAGTAAGACCAATCTAAGAGTACATGATTTACAATTGATTTGGTAAATTATTCCAATTTTTTTGGTTCTGCAAAAATAGGATCTTTAACTGGAAACAATATATTAAGAATTTTATTTACAGGTTTAAAGATTACATAGAAAATTTGATTCTTTAATATACATGCTAAAATTACAGAATCTTTGGTTATAGTATGGCAGAAAAATCATAGGTTTTTGAATTACATAATTTTGTTTCGTAATTATTTATAATTTGTAATATAGTAATATAAGAGTTTGAACTTGAAAATCAGTGGGTGGTTATTGAAAGTTATTGACAAGTATTAATTTGTATTACTGGGTAATTATAACATAAAAAAAATTAGGTTGGACAGTAATTAAGATATTGCTTAATATTTGTTCATTAGGATAGTTTTGAAAGGCCAGACACACAAAATAATTAAAATATTTAACGCATTAAAAAGATTTAATCAAAACGACCAAGTTTCGAAACGGACTTACTAGCCAGTTTATAATATCAGCATGGTACAGACTGCTTACGACAGAAATTCCAACAATGATGGCCTGTGATTGGTTGGACTGACTTTCTGGAAGAGTCCCCTGCGTTGGAAACCTGGTCGTATGATTAAATCTTTATAATGTTTTTAATATTTTAAATAGTTTGTGTGTCTGGCCTTTTGGAACTGACCTAGTAACTTTGCACACGATAAAAATCTACATTTGTCATTAAAATTATAAATAAATACCCAATACATTTCTTAAAAATAAAAACAAAGAAAAAATAATTTAATATTTAGTAAATCTTTGCAGTTGTTATTCATGTTTTTTTCTAGACTTTTCTATTACACATGGTGAAGTGAATCATTTCTAAATTTTCTCTTTTTTCCGTTGCTCCCAATAAAATTTGTCAATAAAAAGAACATAAATCTATTTTTTTTATTTCAAAGATAATTATTATTAAAATTTTCATTCAAATTTTCTTAATCCCTGCATTTAAAAATTAAAGAAATTCATATTTTCACAAAAGAAATTCTCAAGAGAGTTGTCGATGTAGACATAGCAGATAACTATTCAATAAATATTATAACTTATTTAAAAGAATGTGTTTCCACACGATTTTATTGTTAAACAGAAAATATTTAATTATTAAATCAATTGTGAACATTATAGTATATTAGCTGCGTAGAGTTTATATATCAAAAAATTACTGATATATGCTATGGTTGTTGCGGTCGTGCTTTGATGTTAAACCTAGACCCAATGACAATGAATGACCCGTCCGGTCTAGACGGCGGTCTGCCGTTGCGACCAGTGTTCCGGTACCCGGGTTCGAATCCCGGTCGTGGCATGGATGTTTCTTTCTTTCTTCTGTGTTTCGTCCGCTTCTGCGGGTATATTGTGAGCTGCCTCCTATGGTATACCCTGGGCAACGATTCTTCGGCCAACCGCTCACTTTCTGACCCCTTGTCGTGGCCCTTAGTTTCAATACTAAGCACCCGGGGATTCGCAAAAAAAAAAAAATCACAAATTTGCAAAAATGATTTTGCGATTTGGAAATTGATTTGGAAATTGCTGCCAGGATGAGGATCCAAACCGACATCAAACGAACAACTTGAACCTGTTACAACTGCTGCACTGGAACCAAACTATATAAACGTGCCCACTAGTGCGCGGGCAATATGCAGGAAATTTCATGGAAAATTATGCGGGGTGGAAAATTATGCGGAAACTGCTGAAGTTTTTCCCGTCGAAGATCAACCCCACTCAACAACTGCTTCGAGGAGATGCCGATGCTCGACTAAACTATTCTCTGACACAGAATTGCAACAGTTGGGCGTTGGAGAATCCTCCTGTGTTTCAATAGATTCCTTTGCATTCATCGAAAGTCACAGTGTAGTGTGACTTTCCTATTTCATTAATCATGGGTCGTACTTTTTTGATAAAATAACATCAAACGGTCCAGTGACTTGCTCTATCAATGCTGTGAGATATCAACGAATACTGCATGATTTTGTTATTCCACAACTTCAATAGCGTGAATAGCTCGGATCTACCATATTTATACAGGATGGAACACCCCCGACATTGGATTGGGTGTATAGCAAGTCTTACGGCAACATTTCACATAACCTAGAATAATTAGTCGAGCGTTTCCTAGGAGTTCACCAGCCCTTTCTCTTGAGCTTACACCCTGTGACTTTCGGTTATAGGGATATTGGAAAATCTTGGTGTACCAAGGAGGCGTGGATAATTTAATCACGTTAAAGGTCCGGATAATGCTGTACGTGAGGCAAATCACTGGAGAAATTATGCATTCTGCAGTAGGAAATGCTATTCACAGAATGCAGTTATTGGAACAGTTACAAGGAAAACATACTGAATCACATCTCTACATTACTATTGATTGCAACCTTTCTTTATTTATTACACCCAATTTTCTCTACACATATGGCTTCCAGCGACATTTTTTCCTCTTCAATCTATGATATCAGTGTACTACTATCTGCATATTTCCAACCTTCCAGCGCCAGTTTTTCCTTTTGTGGCGAAATTGTGAAATATGTTTTTTTTTTCTTTAGAAGTCAAAAGCTCATGGTTTAATAAACAGTGTTCACACCAAATTTGGGATCTAAACACTCCCTCTTTAATTATGCTAGTTTTAGTCTTCTGATACACTATCAGAAGACTTCTAATCCCGCTTTGTCCGTCCGTCTGTGACAAGTATCATTAAATTCTCATTAAATTATCATTAACCACAATAATCACAACAATCGCAACAATTGCGCCTTTTGCATTCGCAGCAATCACATTTATAATAATAAGGAAATTAAAGCAATATCAATTATATTTTCTTAAACATATCAGAAGACGTTGCGAAGCATTGTGATTGGTTTACTAATCGCTATTTCTACCATGTTTTCTCAAAGAATTGTTTTGTTACAAAAATGTGCAACAACTCTAGTTCAGAATCTGGTGAATTTTGATTTTATAAATATCTAGAAACTACAAAAATATCAAGAATTACTTTTGTTAAACAGAGGCAGAATTTGAAAAAATTTGAAAAACAAAATTGGTGGGGTACCGTTGATCTTAGCATTTTTTTATTATTATTGGGTTGTTTTTTTTCTGAGTTTAACGATTTTCTTTTTCAGATGGGGTGAGGGTGCATTAAAATTTAAGTGATGGGCTTTCCAATAAAATAGATTTCTTCCATTTTCGGATGTATCTCGTAGGAAAGGAAGCTTTATAGCGCTTAATAACATCATATCGATAGGCCAATGCAGCTACATTAAAACTTATAAAAATTGAAAGTGTGATAACCATCACTAAATATAAAGAGCTTTCAAGTATCTATTTAAATTTTACATTATTTGAATAGTATATAAATTTTTAAAGATCAGTTATTGAAGAAAGAAAAAGTTATTGAAAACAAACCAAACCACAACAGCTTCAGGCAGAAGTTGTATTTTGAATGTTTGTTGTTTTTATTCTAATTCTTATCCTTCAGTTATTGTCTTATTTTTCTGTAAAACGTCTTCGGAACTCCATTGAAATTGTATCAGAATTACACAGTAGCTGGTAACAGTGGCTATAATCTGGAAAAAAAAAATCGGAATTTCAATCTGAAACATGTAATAAAACAAATCTGTACTTATTAAAAGCTCCAAACTCCAAAAAGCAGAATCTTCAGAAATTTCTCACAATTTTCTTATTTTGGAAAAAAAAACATATTCTTAGGTTTTCAGCCAATACTTGCATCTATTTATTTGTTAGATGTTGCAAATGCATAATTTCCTGTGGAGATACTAACAAAGGATGTTTTAGTGTTTACTGAGTTTTGTCGTATTATTTTTGCTTTATATATGTTAAGAAAACAACTTAATTGTACATGTATAATGAAAGTCACTAGTTTATATAACACCTACTTAGTCCGAGATGTCTTCTTCGAATAGGCACACTTAAAATTCAAAATTAAAATTTAAGAAAGCTTAACCATTCCCATTGACCACAATATCAAGTTATTTAAGCTTCCCATCCTTTTATTTCAAAATTTTATTTTAAATCTTTCATATTAAAAATATTTTTCAAGGGTTGTTCT
>JAFIDM010005465.1:0-10448 GCA_023159025.1 Thereuonema tuberculata
TGGGGCCACATACATCAGTGTGAAATAATTCCATGGTTTCACTTGTTTGAATCTCGTTTAACCTGTGATGATGGGCTACAGTTAACTTTCCCAACTTGCAAGATTCGCACACCGTTTTAACATTTACAGTTCCAATGTCCAATCCTCGTAGAGGTTTATCTTTTACTATTTCATTTAACTTTTGATAGAACAGGTGTCCCAACCTTTCGTGCCATAAGACATCTCTGTTGTCCTTAAGTTTCTCATAAGCTTTGCTTTCTTCATGTGTTACTCTTACTTTGGCGTGAAACAGTCTAATATTAAGGAATGCCTTGACAACCATCTTTCCTTGCTTATCCAATACCGTATATTGGTTTCCTTTTATGGTCTGGATAAAACCTTTGGTAGCAAGCTGAGTAGAGGAGATAAGATTAACTCCTAACTCTGGTACATGGTGTGTGTTGTGTAGTGATAACGTGACAATTCTTCGGCGGTTGATGTAACAGGATAAGATCACAGTTCCTTTTCCCACTGCCTTAATAGGATTCATGGAAGCTCTACGAATACTGACGGGTTCAGGTAACTTCGTGTATTCTTCAAAATCTTCCTGCTTACAGCAAATGTGATGTGTTGTACCGCTGTCCATTAACTAAATGTAGTCTTTGATGTTAGCTAACATGCATTGTGGTTCTGTTTCCACGGTCACTACTCCAGCACACTTGTTACCTTTCTGATTAACTTTCTTTTCTCTATGTTCGATTTTACCTTTCTTAGTGTTGGACCTCTTAAATTTGCAATTCTTTGCAATGTGAACATATTCATTGCATGCAAAACATTTTCTCTTCTCTAAGTTTTTATTGGCCTCGGATTTGTAGCTGCACATGTTCATGTCACTCGATTCTTTCTTCTCTTTATTCTTCCTTTCAACATCGTGCATAATCCCATCTGCCAACACATCAAACGTGAACTTTGGAGTGTCTTCAAGTAACATCAGTGCTTGAGCCGTTGTGTCATAATGTGGAGGGAGGCCCGATAAAAGAATCCAACATATTTCATCTTCAGCAATAGATCCTCCAATTCGCTCTAGCTCTCTAACTGATAGTTTAATCTTCATGATCATTTCAACAACGTCATGATTGTTCTCGGAGTTTGCTATCTCATAGATTTTCCCTTTCAATCTAGTTAGTTTTAATTTATCTATTTTATTGTACTTTGTTTCTAACTCATGTAATAGCGCATAAGGGTCACATTCTTCTTTAATCAATAATTTGTATCTATCTTGTAACAAATTAATGATGGCCCAATATGCCTTCTCCGATTTATCCTTAATTTTTCTCTTGTAGGCCTTGTCTTCAATTTTCTCAATATCTTCTACAGAAAGATTCGAAGCCTTCCACAATCCATCTTTCATCAACGAATTCTTCATATGCAGTTTCCAGACTGTGTAATTGCTGCCGTTGAACAATATAGTTTTGTTTTCCCTTTGATCCATCTTTGAATCGCTCATGTATATCAGTTTGATTTTTCTTTATTTTCTTACTTTCGTACTCTTGTGCACACACAGGCACAGTAATACAAGCTTGCGCAGTGGAAGCATTAACATTGAAGCATAACCTAAAAAATAATATTGTGGGATTTATATAAGAATAATTGTCACTGAGGTTCCTTACAATAAATTTCTAAACGGCATTTAATTGATTTACTTGCCCGTACTAGTTTAGCAGAGTATATTCAGTCTTTAAGAGTAAGGAGAAAATGAAAAGCAAAACTGATATAAACTTAGCTTGTTTTATAAGCATTAAACAATTACAAAATGTGAAACGGTTGTTTCAAATATTATAAGATTCTATCAAGTGGATTTCAATCAATCAAAGTTCTTTACTTTAAAACTTAAAGTTCCTTTAAATCTTCTTAACTTTAACTTTTAAATAACAACATGGATAAATGGTTTCTCATCATATGTGATATTAACTAAAGTTTAATATAATGTATAAGTACATTAATACATTGAACTTTCTTATATCTCATAAGTCTTTATACTTGTATTAAATGGCTTTCGCCGCGCTGGTGTGATCGAGCGGTCTCAGGCGTCGGTCTGTCGTGAGATCAATGTGCCAGCGCCCGGGTTCAAATCCCGGTAGCGAGCATGGATGTTTCAAAAATTTCCTTTCCTGTGTTGTAGCCTCTTCTTCACTTTCTCTTCGGTCTGACGTCATTCCTTAATGGCGTCCTGGGGAAGGCCACGGGAAACCACCCCAGTATCTTTCCCTTGTAATTCTAGGGAGTCTGCTAGGGGTTCGCCGTCTTGGGAACACTAGCGCTCCCTGGAGCACGGAGGCTTCGGCAACGAAGCTCGCGCTTCGGTGCGAACCGACCACACACACACACAAATGGCTTTCAATAACGTTCACCGTATGTGCGCTAACAGTATTGAGTTGTATGAATGTTTAAGTTAACTTGATTTCACTGATCCTATGTTGACTTATCATTCTAGTAATAAAGTCATTACCTAACACTTCAAATAGTCTTTTGTCACAACTTGGATACTTCAATTGAACAATCTTTGATATCGTTGAATTAATCTTTAAAATAAAACCCTTGCTAATTATCACAAATGTTCTTGTATGAATACTGTGGGAGGGATTATAAATAAATATAATTGTCATTGAGGTTCCACACAATAAATTTTCTAAACGGCATTTTAATTTATTTACTTGCCTGTACTGGTTTAGCAGAGCATATTAAGTCTTTAAGAGTAAGGAGAAAATAAAAGCAAAACTGATTTAAACTTAACTTGTTTTATACACATTAAACAAATACAAGATGTGAAACAGTTGTTTCAAATAGTCTATGAATCACTGAAAGTTCACTGAAAGTTCTTTACTTTAAAACTTAAAGTTCCTTTAAATCTTTCTTAACATCAACTGTTCAATTAACAACGTTGATAAATGGCTATTTTCATCTAGTGTGATAATTACTGAAGTTTATCTTAATGTATAAACTCATTAACACATAGAACTTTCTTATATTTCATTTGTCTTTTAACTTGTATGAGATGGCTATAAACAATGTTCACTGTATGTGCTATAATATTACTTAATTATATGAATGTTTAAGTAAACTTGATTTCTCCAATCCTTTCTTGACTAAACATTCTAGTATTATAATCTTTACCAAAACACTCTAAACAGTTTATAATCATAACTTTCTTTGACCTCGTTGAAATAATCTTTAATATAAACTTCTTTCTAATAAACACAAATGTTCCTGTATAAATACTTAAATCCTTTCAACTTTACAGTTCTTTAACTTTAGTTGATTCAGTCCAACATTTGTAATAAGTCGATTTCCCTTGACTTTAATAAATCCTAGCATTAATGGTTTTACTTGAAATAAATAACTTTACTATTTCTTTAATCAACGAACAAATGTTTATGTGTTGGTAATGTTTAATCTTTAATGTTCATTAGTATACGTTCCGCTTTGTCCTAAACTCCATTTTCTTGTCTTCGAAATTCTAACGTTGGCTCCATTTCCAAATTCTCGATGGGTGAAGTAAAATAGAAAATCTACTTACAAAAGTTCAGCAACCATCCATCAAATTTTCCGTCAATCCCTGTCAAACGTCGAAGATAATACCTTAGCATAATTCCACTTTGGGTCTGCCAGTCCTCATTTGCGAGATTCATCTTTGGGCCTAACCGTTTATTAAGAATTAATTTAACTTTACCATTAATCCTTACTTATTTAATTCTCAAGGCCGTCCGCCTTTTACTGAACACAATATGAGTTTAAAATCAAAACTAATTTATAGCACAATCGGAAGGAACTCATCCGATTCCCATTTTCAAAACCTTAGCATCCTTGCTATTTCGGTTTTCATCGTAACGCCATTTTACGATCCTCTAGGATTCACCATTAACAATTGAACATCCGCGTTCATGCTGTGTTCAACACATCCATTGTTCTCACGTGCTTACACACAACAAAACAACATACTCTTAACTTTCGGTTTTAATGAAAAAATAAAAAATATAAATATTTCAAAGCCTTGATGTTAGTTTTAATTTAATTTTATCAGGGATTAAAAATTGAATTTCTCACAAATACTTTAATCATTTCAGAGCAACAGTTCTTTAACTTTAGTTGAATCTATCCTACATTTGTATTAAGTCGAATTTCCTTGACTTTGATAAATCCTAGCAATCATGATTTTACTAATGATTAATATCTTTATAGTATCTGTAATTCAGGAACATAATATTCATTTATTTGTAGTGTTTCCTCTGTACAGTTCATTGACATTTATTCAGCTTTGTCCTAAAACTTTATTTATGTGTTCGAAATTCTAACGTTGGCTTTTTTCCAAATTCTTGATGGGCGAAGTAAAATAGAAATTCTACTTACAAAAGTTCAGCAACAATCCATCAATTTCTCGTCAATCCCTGTTAAACGTCGAAGATAATACCTTGGCAAAATTCCCCTTTGGTCAACCAGTCTTCGTACACGGGATTCCATCCTTTTGGGCCTAGCCGTTTTCTTGGAATTAATTTAACTCTACTATTAATTCTTACTTAATTAATGCTTAAGGCCATCTGCCTTTAATTGAACACAAAAATTAGTTTTTAATCTCAAATCTAATCTGTTGCACTAACGGACAGGAACACATCTGATTCCTATTTTAAAACCTTAGCATCGTTGCTATTTGGTCTTTTATCGTCACGCCATTTTTTTACGATCTTCTACTATTAACCATTAACAATTGAACGTCCGCGTTCATGCTGTGTTCAACACATCCATTGTGTTCTCACGTGCTTACACACAACAAAAGACCTCTTAACTTTCGGTTTCAATGAAAATAAAAATATAAATATTTCAAAGCCTTGATGTTAGTTTTAATTTAATTTTATCAGTGATTAAAAATTGAATTTCTCACAAATAGTTTTTCTTTCTTTTAGATACGTCATTAAAAATTCAAGCAAGTCTAGTTTGAAAACAGATTTATTCAAAGCTTTGGGTTTACTTTTAAGTAATAATTTTATTTTAAGGATTTTAATATCAATAAAGAAATTCTCTTTAAAAATGTGATCGACAAAAAAATAAAATAAATAAAACAGAAAAAATTGAAAAAACAACTTTTGTTTCAAGTATCCTAAATAAGCTTCGATCGAAGAGCATCGAAAAATCTAAATCTAACAATCCAATGTCTTTCTAATAAAATTCTCATCAAATGCTAGTAAGAATTATTTTAATTTACGCAAATTAGTTTGTAAGGAACACTTAAATAACAATTAGCTCTCAGCTTCTTCCAAACAGTAATGTGTCAAGATTGCTGTTTTCGAGAGCTCATATTGTTCGGATAAATTAAAAAATTAATTGGTCTTGACAATTGGACTCTAGTAACGCTTACATTTCTTGCGATACAGTAGCTGCATATATTTCAGAAACAAAGTGACCTGTATTCCTTTCAGATATGACCTGAAAATTCATACCACAAGTAGTTTGAATGAAAATTATTTAGTTCTTTAGGATTCATTTGAAGCAATTAGTTCCATCAAAAGAAACGAATTTCAGTTATCAATGTAAATACTATTTCAAAATGTCAAGGATAGATGTTAATACTATTAACAAAACGAGATCAACAAGTTTATATGAGAAAATGCAGTATGATGCTCCAAAAAATAATTTTGAATTAAGAATTAAAAATAGAATCATTATTAATATTTTTGAGCAATTCACTTTTGATATGATAAATATAGATAAAATTTCTACTTTGAAAAATATTATAATAAAAAAAAATTATAACTCGTAAGATTAAATGGAGTAATTAATCAAAAAAAACAAAAAACATCACGTTTCAAATACCTTATTTTGAATTCAAATTTGAATCTAAGTCTATAAAAAATTACTTAATTTTCTTTTGATGGCTATGTAATATAATTTATTATGATGAAATAACTCATCATAATAAGCATAATTCTAAAAGTCATATTTGTACAATTCGTAATAATAATTCTTTCTGTATTTTTTTTTTATTTTAATTTTATTTTGTTGTGAAACTGTTGTAGATGTTATAAAATTTATAAAATCATTTTCAGCACCTACAACACAGGTGTTTTTTTGTCACCTAGTAAGACTGGTCTTGTGTAATAAATAAATAAATAAATAAATAAATAAATTAAAAAAAAACGAAAACAAAAATTACAAAACTCAAAAAAAAAAACATTTGTGTCAAGCGATTTACGTAACCTTCGAACTTAGGGCATCTAAATGCTTAAATCTAAAAATTCAATAATTTTTTGAAAAAAATTTTAATGAACTGGTTTTTGCGATTTCTTTTTAAATTAAGTAATATTAAATGAATATTTATAATTAAAAAAAATCTATCTTTTTTATGCGCACTAAATAATAACAAAGCGCCTAAAAAGTGGTAAAACACATTAAAAGATGGACCTAGTGTTTATCAGTGCAAATGTTATAGTGACTACTCTCCACTGATAACAGTCAATTTACCGAGAAACAGCTATTTAGAGATATTGCATTTGCACTGATAAACACTAGGTCGACCTTTTAATATTGTATGTTTAACCACTTTTTATTGTTATGGGCTGAGGCTGTGGTGCAATGCGTAAGGCACCAGACCAGTGGCACACAATACGTCCTCAGTACTGGCTCCACTGCTTCTGGAGCTTTATTATTATTATTATTTAGCAGTAAAGAGTGTATTATAAATGTACCTAACAGAAAATGTATATTTTTATTCCTATACCATTTGTAGACCATTCTAAGATCTTGCTGGATCGAACTGAAAAATGTATTGTTTAAATATTATTAAAAAAATTTAAGTAAAATTTGTATTAAAATTTTTTTAATGCATTGTTTCTATTGTGTAAAATTCCAATAGAACTGCTCTTCGTACTTCAGTAGAATTTCTGAAATGTTTTATTTAATTTGTGTAAAACAACCACTTGAAACTATGTTAAATTTACATAAAAATAATCTACCTGAGTTAAAAACTCATCTTTTCGCGAAATCATGTTAAATATCGGAAATTTTATATTATGTTGCTGTAGATTATTCATTTTCAATCTTATTTTACATTCACGAATCTTAGTAACATGCAAAATGTTTTAAAAAACTAAGCCTAAATTCTGTGATGTGAGAAAATGAAAAAACTGTCACCAAAGTTTCTAAGTGAATTAACTTATGTTAATAAAACTCCACTCCGATGGGATGTTTTCTGAGATTTCAAATATTTGAATGAGTTCTGATTTTTTTAATAAAAATTATGTCCTTTCGTTTATATTAATTGTGAATACCCAAGTATAATTAATCAATGTCTAGAATTGAATTCAAAAATGCATTTTCATTGAATTGATTCAAGTTCTTTACTTCGATGTTTCATAATCTTTTTTGCATATGTTTTTATAGATTCGAGTGGTGGCAATAGACCTGATAGCAGGAACATGGCTGCTCATGATTAAAACGATTGTCGCAGTTCTGATGAACTTCGGCGCGACCAGATTAAACATTCAAACATTCACTTGGAGAATGTGAACAGATTTATGAATCACATTGAGTCCTGTATTTCAGATGACACATCTTCTGTATTTTTATGTTATGTTATGATTCGTAATTTTGAATAAACAAGGATCGCTAGAGCAAAACAGTTTTAGTTTAAATTGTATTTCTTTTCCACATTTACTCTGTGTTGCACGATTTGAACACTGATTGGACCATTGTCAATTTCATTCTTAACAACATCTACTAATGTTTCCGATGAGTTTCTTGATGACAAGCGCCATCATTTTAGTTTTTCCGGAATTATGACTAAACAAGGAATGTTAGAGAAAAAAAAGTTTATTGTTTTTTTTGTTCTTTTTTTTTTTCAAAACACCTATACAACGATACCCCACATGACCTACCGTACGTTCTAATTTGAAATTTCAAAGCTGATCTCGATACATCCACTTCCTGTTTGTACCGGACATCCACGATGCCACTATTCGATTCTTTGGGTACTACTTGTTAATGAAAATATTCACTCGAACACCTGTACCCTGTAGTTTTCGAGAAAAACAGGGGATACGGTTGTTTTTGAACATCCTGTATATCAATGAGAAGAAGCAAAACAAAAAAGTAATTATATTCCAAATTAAAGAAGTAGAAGATGGCATTAAATTAATTTTTGATGACGAAAAATATTTTGCAGCAGTAAGTATAATAAAATATATGCAGATTAATTGGTACATGATTTTAAGGAGATTGGAGATTTTAATAATGGGATAGGAAACTTGAAATGCAATTCATATTATTAATGGATTGGAAGAAGATATATTTCTAAATATAAAGTTAATATAAAGAGTTAGAAAATTAAAACGGACTAAAGACAATAATTTAAAATTATTCTATGAAAATTGGAGTTTTGTAAGTAATCAGTGGAGTTCATGTGCGTTTTTCAAATACAGAGATTCTTTGGAAAAAAAAAAATAATTTCGAGTTTTTAATCAATCCCACTTTCAGATCACATACCAGTTATCATTAGAAAAGATTTTATGAGTAAAGTAATATGGGATAAGCTTAAAAAGAAGAAAGAAAAGTTAACAAATACATTGCCTTACTTGAATAAAGAAAATTATAAACTGTAAAAAAACAAAACAATAAAAACAACTTAAGTCAAAAGTAAGTTAAATATGAATTTAGGAGATGATAGAAATACAGTGGAACCTCGCTATTCGTACACAATCCGTTCCAGGAGGCAGTTCGAATGGCGATTTGTACGAATGGCGAATCATTTTTTCACATAAGATATAATGTAAATTGAATTAATCCGTTCCAGACCCACACATGATTGCTTATTTAAACCTTTGTAATAATATTTTAAGCTTAAAATAAATAACAACTATGAAACAATAAATATACAGTACTGTACATCAGCCTCTCTTATTATGTCTTTCTTTTTCAGTATAGAGCTATTGACGATATGATTGATTTCGCCATGCCATACTGGGTTGCCAGGTCAGAGACACGAGTTCCACTTTCAAATTTCGCAACGAGTTCTTTTTTCAATTCAATTGTCGTTCTGGCTGCTTTCCTTTTAGGCTTGATTGAATCAGTTATCTTTTTTGGACCCATGGCTCCACAAGTTTTAATAAAATAAGAAAAAATAACAATGAAATAGCATGAAGTTTCACGAAGCTTGCGAGGATGATACGTAGCGAACGGAAGCTAGCACGAGACTGAGCTGAAGCGACCGCGTGGCGCGGCCAGTAACAAGGTCACGCTGTCCGAATCGCGAGGCAAGCGTATAATGGCGAGTTCAATTTTATTTGAAAAAGTTGGACGAACAACGAGTTGTACGAATAGAGAGGCGGACGAATGGCGGGGTTCCACTGTAGTTGGAATCAAACCTATGTACAAACAATAAGAATCAATTGTAAAAGATGTCTGATTGATAGGGAAGAATTCGGAGTAAATAGCACACAATTGGGTAATTAATGCAGCTATCGTTTGAATAACTACCTAGGATGCACTTGGAAGATGACAGTTAAACTTTGTCTCCTTTGAAAAGAAAGAAACACTGACGAATAAAAAAAACATCCAAGCCCTGTGTCGGGATTGAACTCAGGTTCAGACATATCGTTCTTATGGCAGGAGGTTGGTTTGACCATAAGGCTGTGTCTGAAAGGCAGAAAAAACAAGGTAATTAATGCTTTTAGACAGTGTCAAAAGCAAAGCGGTCCCAAAATATGCACTTATAAGCACAATTTTGAGCAAGACCGTACTTTATGCAAGCTTGATGCTTCTCGCTTTGCATCAGCATTTCGTTGTTCCGCACGTCGCACACATATTATAATCTTTGTAAATTAGACACTCTACTTTCCACATCTTTTTGATTATATTGAGTGAGAACGAGATTTGTAGAGTTAGTACAAGAAAGAAATTTGTTGATTGTACAGAGTTAGAACAAGAAAGAAATTTGTTGATTGTACAGAGTTAGAACAAGAAAGAAATTTGTTGATTGTACAGAGTTAGAACAAGAAAGAAATTTGTTGATTGTAAAGAGTTAGAACAAGAAAGAAATTTATAAGTACTTATTCCATATTTCTTCCTAATTTCTTCTCTTCTAGAACTATTATTATAAATCCACAACATACTCACATAAATAAATGCTATCAAACATACATTTATTCAAAGTAATTTTCGAAGAGATATAACACGTCTCTTCTTCTTCAGCTTAAAATTGTAACGAAATAAAAAAAGAATTTAAATAACAATTAAGGAAGACTACGTGAATATAATGTTACATCGATTGTTAAAAAACAATTGCTATTAAAACAATTACAATAATTTAAGAGTAGTACAAGTCATTAACCATTAAACACATCTAGTTTTACTTTGTTTTTACAACTTTCACAATTTTTATTGACTATTTCCTTAGCCATTCTTGTTATCCTTTCATTCACTTG
>JAFIDM010005466.1:0-10448 GCA_023159025.1 Thereuonema tuberculata
AAAACTTCAATCAACGGGTTTAGTAAAACAGGAATTTATCCCATTAAACCCAGACATTTCACTGAAGAGGATTTCCCTCCCAATAGCCTGCAAGAAGTGAATGTTAAAGAAACAAGAAAAATGAAAACTCCGACATTAATTCTGATAAGATGCCATGTCCTAATACTCTGAAAAGCAGTGTCTTACCTTTTGTGATATCTGCTCGTTCCCCATGGCCTTCGTTTTCGTTTTAGGAAATTGATCCTGTACCAAACATAAAGAACGAAAAGAATCTCCGACAACAGAAAAACAAGAAGAATGCACTTTGAGATTCTGACTCAATTCCCAAGAAAACCTCTCTTGAGAAAACAAGAGCAAGAAACACGAGAGGTGAAAGTTGGTGAAACAAGCTGAAAAATCGAAACCAAAATGTCAGAGTCCTAAAGAATATGTTGAATAAGACATAAGTGAATGTTCCAACAGTTGTTGATAAAAAGGATGAAACAGCATATATTGATGACATCTGCAAGATGATTCAATGCAGAATTATATTCCTATATGAAATTTGAAAGAAGTTAAAAATTTAGCAAAATATGGTAACTATTAGAGATTGAAAATAGAAGAGTCATAGCTAATTCAACAAAATAGGAAACAATTAATTAATAGAAAACATTAATAGTGTTGGTGATATGAAATTATTATTATTATTCCCTGTGAAATAATTTCTATTAAGTTGCAGTTTATGAAAAAAAAATAAATAAATAAAACAGAAACTTTATGTTGCTCGAAAATAAATTTATTTTATTTCAATTAAAATTATGAGCAAAGCTCTTTGATACAAATTTAAATATGCAAATATTTTTGATGACGTGACGAGACTAGACATGTGACTGTTGAGTTGTACTGCAGTTGAGAGTAGTTCACTTGAAGCGTGGATCTCGTTGGAGACAGACGAATATCGTCCGAGAATATGCGGGAGACTCGAATTGTCTAAATAGGGAGAGGCCAGTGATGAATCCTAATTCCCTGAAGTAACGAAGTATGATAACTTGCGTCTACTGCAACCAAAGTAAAAATTAAGTATTATCTTCCTTTGAACTCATATTCTGAACTATATTACGGAATTGAAGAATCCTGCAAATCCTTAGAAGAAGTTGAAGTAAAGCGAAAGCTGAAAGTAATTATATGCAAAGATATTGCTTGAAGTCAGGCGAGTACATTTATTGTTTGAGGGTATAAGAAGTCCGAAGCAGGCGACACGCGAAGACGAGAAATAGAAGTAAATGGAAAGACTTTAATTATTAGATTGCTAATATCGTTGTAATTATAAAGACGAAGTTTATATCACTGAAGTAAACTATAAAGGAACTGAAGTTATAGATACAGTTTATTGCATATTGTCAGAAGAATTGAATACAGTAGTTTCGTGATAAAGAAGACGAAACGGAATTTATCGTTTACGAACATTTATTGGATACTCAAAACCATAAGAGATTATATATCTGTTACGGTGAATTCGAAAACAGCATCTGAGAATAACAGTTATAGTTATTCGAGAATTAATAGTATTGTCATTTAAAGACGGAAGAAGAGGCTTTATTGCTTTGCTATGGAAAAGGAAAATTCCGAAGACCGAAGACAACTTAAATATCTCGAAAAGGTTGTACGGTGAAGAAACCCGAAGTCAACGGTTACTAAGAAAGCCGAAGGAAGAATTCAGATTGAATATAAGACTATTCAATTATACTTATTAGTATTCATTCACATAAGGTGAGAAGCCAACATCTTAAGTGAAATTGAAGTCAGAATCCAAAGTGGAAAGTGTTTGTGTTTCGACGAATGATTTCAAAACGAAATCTAAGTGCTATTGAAAGTGGATTATAATTCTACTAGTGCGTATGTATCAAGAAGGCGGAAAACCTGGTTCATGTAGGTACTTCGATGAAGACATCAAACTGTAAGTCTATTTAATCTATTATTTTTATAGATGAAGACAAGAAATATAGAAATGACCCAAATAGTAATATACTTTTAATATTGCAATACGTAAGGTGATCGTGTGTTGTTAATAATACTCAATACAACGGTGATTTATTTGACATCTATAAGTAGAGGATTAATTGGGCAAATACGTTTACCTTGAATAGTTAGATTATCCAGAGATTAGCTTTACCCATTCACAGAAGTGAAAAACCATTGCTATGTATTCTCTTGGAGAATTAATTAATTTTTAGAAATTAAAGAGTGTCATTGGATTTGTACTTTATATGCAATAAGGAAAAGAGATTATTATTAATTAGTTACACTTGCACATACGTGAAAAGCCATACTGTTGAACATTTAAGTTACTTAAGCATCGTAAAGTTTTCTATAGTAAAGAGTTGATGCCCAAACTATAAATTAACTAACAGTAAAGTGTTGTTGAAACTTTATTGTCAAAGCTTAATGTTAGCAATACATTATATTGTTATAGATATATGTTTTTTCAGGAAAAGTGATCACGTTCCTATTCTACATTTTGTATATATTTATGATTCATTCATATTTTTCAGTAATTAAATTTTTACAAAATTTTTAAAAAAACACCTTGCTATACTTGTGCTATGCGCTTTGTTATTAATTAAGTATGCGTTCTGCTATAATCTCGCAGCAAATAGATTCCAGATGTAACAAATTTGTTGAATATTCAATTATTATAAAGTGTTTTTAAAGAATTTGTCAACATACGTTAATTAATGATTTTACTATAAAATGTGCATGTTTTTATCTTTATTGGAAATGTATGATATATCTTAATTATTTATTTATTCAGCCTTAAATTTGTGTTCGCTAGATTTGAAAATGCTTGTAACTAACATCCGAAACATGTATCTGGATTATATTACATTAGATATGTTTATAACCTTTCTTCTGAATTATTTTTGGATTATATTGCTTTAAATAAATGATCGAAGTTATCCATACATTACGAGGTATGCGATCAAATGTAGGAGTCACAAAAACAGTATTTTACCCAGCAGTCATTTTCAGTTTTTTAATGTAAACTCAGTATCACAGAGATAAATAAAAATATATTAATTTTGTTCTATTTCTTAGCACAAAGTCTTTTGTAACATTTCTTGCTTTAAGTGAATTCCCTCAGTTAGATATAAATCTTAGTTATAAATCAAACTATGATAGTTTGGCATCCCAAAGAATTTGGTGAGACTGGTTGAGCTATGCGTAAACGACACAAAAGCTAAGGTTAAGATAGGTAATAAAAAGACAAAGTTTTCAAGTAGAGACAGGATTAAGACAAGGAGATGGTTCATCACCTATCCTGTTCAATTTGGCACTCGAAAAGGTAATGAGAGAGTTCAACAAAGAGAACCTTCAGGGTGTTCAAATCGACAATGAAAATATTGCCTACCTGGCCTATGCTGATGACGTAACCTTATTGGCATGCACCCAAGAGGAATTGAAAAGAAGTATTCAGACCCTGGAATTGATAGCATCGAGATTTGGACTGCAAATTAGTATTGAGAAGACTGAGTACATGATCGTTGGAAGAAAACTCCAGAGTTCCCAAGACCTAACAGTTAATGGCATCAGGTTTAAACATGTAAAAGAGTTCAAATATCTTGGATCAATTTTCACTGATGTAACGTCAATTGAAACAGAGATAAAGGCAAGACTGTGTGCAGGAAACAGGTGTTTTTACTCTCTAGACCCGGTTTTAAAATCCAGAAGTTTATCTCAGCAGCTAAAACTAAGACTGTACAAAACATTAATTATGCCAGTGGTTCTTTATGGTTCTCAGACCTGGAGCACTCCAAAACAAGACCTTGTTCGATTACTGACATTTGAGAGAAAGGTCCTTAGGAAAATTTATGGACCTTACATTTCAAATTTACTCCATTACATCAAAATATTTATATTACAGTCAATAAAACTTTATAAATTATAATTTTTGTTTTATTGAAAGACGTATGTAAACCCCCCCCCCAAAAAAAATAAATAAAATAAAAATAAATTTGCATCAAATAACTAATTTTGATTTAAGTATTAAAGTTATTCTAAATCTTAACTATAATCTTTTATTTTAGTTATTATTTTTTTTTTAATTTTACATTTCAAATTTATTCTTCTATATCCAAATACAGTGTTACCTCCGAATAGCGGACATTCACGGGACCGGAAGTTTCGTCGTTATTGGGAGGTGTCCGCTATTGGGGAGGACTATCTTTTTCTTATTTTTTAGCTTATAGCATGTCATTTAATGAAAAATTACGTACAATCTTAATTAAATTTCTACAATTACCATACGAGAGAATACGAAAAATTGCAAATTCTTTACTATATTCCTTTTTAAATGAGTGCTAATCGGGTTTGTCTTACTTAAAATAATGACAAAATTAATTATAGCATATAGGAAATTAATTTCTAGCCATCCATTTGATGCCTTAAACGTGTCCAATCCTAAAGTTTGACCGAATTCTCTGGCTTTTTCTTGAAGCAAAACACCGCTTATAGGAATGTTCTTTGCACGAGCAAAGCTGAACCATTTTATGACCACTTCGTCGATTTTGCTTGTTTCAGTTTTACGAAACTTCAAATTCTTCGAATTTTCGTTTGAATTCACCATCCACATTTTCTAATCTCATCTTTGTCCTTTAAAAGTTCACTTATCTGAGTTTTTCCAACTTTAAAACGTTCAGCAAGACAACGTATACTCAGCTTTTCTTTTTCAGCAACTTCAAGAACATCAATTTTTTCTTTCAGTGCCAATCTCTTCCTTTTTGACGCCATTTTAATTCGCACTAAATTTAATCAACACGTTTACAGGATAGCTTTATGAGATATTGACATTTACAAATCAACTGCAGTGAAAAAAGGGCCTCAGATTCGTGCATTGAATCGTGGGACACAGATACAATGTATCAATGTATGGGACACCGATCCAAATACAACCATGATGTGTTTGTCGAAATGTTAATTGAAAAAAATAAATAATAATTTACAGTTAAAATAACTGTCCGCTATTCGGAGTGGATGGACATGGAATGTCCTATTGTAAGGGACTGGCACCCACACTAATTAGAGGTGTCCGCTATACAGGGTGTCCGTTAAAGGAGGTAACACTGTACTTACATCTTACATGACTTACTGTCCAAATTTAGTAAGTCAATATGCACATTCACCGACATTCTTACAAAGCCACTCTATATACGAATTCACGACAACGCCATCTAGTGTTACGAATTTGAATCAAAATTGATAATAAGTTGAATCTATATTACTAAAATCTTTTATTTCTCTGTCTGTCTGTCTGTCCGGCGCAGTTTTCTGTGAGAATGAAAAATAGAAAGAATTTTTTCAATGAAACATCCGCGACAGGAATTGAACCTGCAACCTTCTGATCCGAAGTCAGACATCTTACCCATTAGGCCATGGGAACTACAACTCTTTTCATATTGCTTTTTTGACTTATCTGTGAAAACTGAACTGACTTTGACTGAAAAGTAACAATTGTAATTAAAAAGAAAGTCAAAAAAGAAAGACGCAGTACGTCATTAGGTAGAATACTGAGAAATCAGTATTTGTAACTTAAAAACCACTGAAAAGTATCAATTGGAATTGGATAAACGAGATGAACGAGAGTGTCGATAACATCAATCGAAAGATAAGTCTAAAAATACAAGGAGAGACTACAGAGCATACAATAGAAGTGCGAATAAAATTGACACTTCTGATAATCCATCACACGAACATCTCCATATGCCCAAGTGTCTGAACGCATTGAATCTCAGCGGAATCTCAGCGGAATCTCAGCGAACATCGTTTGTCATTGAAGATTGGATCTCCAATAATATTGTTGCGAAACTTCAATCCCAAGTTTGCATACTGCAATGGAACTCAACTTAAATGCTGTTCATTCGATAATGATCTCATAGAAACCGAAATTATAACAGATCTCACAAAGGAGATTTTGTTTTCATCCATAGGATATCTATGGAACCATGCGAAATTCTACTTCCATTCACTTTCACAAGAAAACAATTTCCGATAAGACCTTCTTATGCGATATTTATCAATAAAGCTCAAGGACAAACTCTGAATAAAGTTGCCATATAATTGGAAAACGTTGTCTTAACTCACATACAACTTTAGGTCTTTGAGTCACAATTCAACAGAATTTGGTTATCTTCACTCTAAAGAATACTCACAATCAATTTGTTGCGAAGAATTTCGTATACAAGCTATGATCTTCATTTATCATCTATATCAACTAACGTCCATCTGAAATCTCTTCTTCAAATATCTATATCGAACAATCTGATGGCCTAGCTAATAGATATAGATAATTTTCACTATTTGTAACTCAAAAACCACTGAAAAGTATCAATTGGAATTGGATAAAAAAGAACAGAAAAAAAAATAATCACTATTTCTATTAGGTAGAATACTGAAAAATCGCTATTCGTTACTCAAAAACAATCACTATTTCTAACTCAAAAACAACTGTAAAGTATCAATGGAAATAAAAAAAAGAGACTTAAGAAAGAAAGAAGCACTATTTCTATTAAGTAGAATACAGAAAGCTCACTATTTGTAGCTCAAAAGCGACTGAAAATTGTATCTATATTACGAAAATCTTTTATTTCTCATTCGGTCTGGTGCAATTATTGTAATTTACAAAATTAGAAATAATTTCTACAAGTTATCTACTGGAATCCAACATGCAACCTTCTGCTCCGAAGTTAGACGTCTTAGGCATTAGACCACAAGGATTACATTCTAATCTCTATAAAAAATAAAAATATATCACAGATATGTGATTCATACGCTGATTCTAAAAGCAGTCGTGAATTGAGAGAATATATACATCAAAAATTAAAATAAAAAAAAAACTTTAAAAAAATTTTAGTTTCATTTTACTTGATGTAAAATTTGTGTGTGTGTGTTTTTTTAATAAATAACAAATTGTTTTCCGTTACATACGCGAGGCTTCCGGAGCGAAGCGACGGGTAGCCGACTAGTTTTTCTTAAAATGAATTATTATTATATTATATTGAAGGTATTACAGAAGAAAAATTTTAATTTAATTATAGCAATCTTTTTTTTTAAAGAATGATAATACAAAGTTTACTTTTTATTCAATACAGTCCGGCATCTATTTAACGAATCTCTATTTTGCGAATTTCTCTATTTTGCGAACTTTTCTTTGGAACCAAGAACATTTTGCTAATTTCTTCGTAAAATAACCTCCAAATAGCGAAGTGCTTTTTCTATTTAACGAACTTTTTGTGGTATCTTATTTTCTTTTTATTTTTTTGAAAAATAAAAACAGTACAACAATGAATTGCGATGAAGATGATGAAAATGGAAATGATCAAGATGCAGAAATCAAAAAACCTTCGTATGATGAAATGCTAAAATCATTTGAAACAATTCGACGCTGATTACAATTTGAAGAAAATACGCCTGAAGGGGCTTTTGGTGTATTGCAAAGATGCGAGACGTACTATGAGCGAAAACACTTTTTCAAAAAAAAAAAAAAAGACCAAATTAACAGAGTTTATTATTAAAATTTAAGTCGCATGTGGTAATGTATGCTTTATGTCATTAAAATTATTACTTTTTTTAATAATATTTATTGCTTATGTATTTTAATTCTGTTTTATGTAGTTTAAAGTAATTTTAAAAGGTGAATCTCTATTTAACGAATTTTCCATACAACGAACATTTTTTCGGGATTTAGCGACTTCGTTAAATAGAGGTCCGACTGTACTTCTGTATCTTTAACATCATACTAACAACATTGATTCCTATAGTTATACGGAAGATAGAAAGCTTTGCCACAAGAAGATACAGGATCTTAAAGATCGACTGATTATGAATGAATATCCAGAGGAGTTTATTTTAAAGACATTTCAAGAGTTCTTCAGAAGGAGAAATTTTAAGAAGAATAAAGACGAAGTAGATTTTAGAAAATGTATCAGATTACCTATAGGAATCAATGTTAATAACTGTATTAAAAGTGTATTAAAGAAAATGAAGTAAGCTTAATGTATTTCAAAAATAATAGATTGTTTAAAAAATGTAGAAATAATGAAGAAATGTTACATGTAATATGTAAACCACCCCCATTCTAATGTAGAGATTGTCAAGGGGTATAAATAGGGAGTATGGGAAGGCAATGACAGAACGTTTACGAGAAAACTTACGAGCATTTCAGCAAAAGAATAAAAATGTCTCAAAGTGGGCAAACCGTCTTAAATTTGGACACAATCCAGACCCAATCGTAAATATAGTACATGAAGTTCAAGATGAAAATAAAAGATTCATATTAGAATCATGTTGATAAATTGTTGCTATCGTTTTAATAGGGATAAATCCCTAAAAGTTAGTGGAGTAGCATTAGGGGTCTTTAGAAGATCATTATTGAAAAATAAAAGAATTAAAGAAATTGTAAAGTTAAAATAAAAATATTATATTTTTTACAATCAATAGAAATGTGATGGTAATAATTATCTTTCCGATTTCAATTTGTTATGCTTCTAATTGTTTTTATTGTTTTATTATGACAAAGGTTTGATGTGTTTTAGTTTAATATATCTTTACTATCCGGCTACCGTTGCTTCGCTCCGAAACCCTTGCGTACATAGCATTAAAAAAAAAAAACTTTATTTATTTAGTTAATTAATATTGAGATCCGAGAATATACGACTTCCCAGCCCGTTGTGCCCTTCTCTACTTAATTCAGGTGTATTGCGGGCTGGCGCCTTATACTTCATCGTCAGTTTGCCAGATTATTCCCTCTCCCGAATTTCGAAAAATCCGGCCTTATTCCTTGTCTACATCATAAAGGAAACTTCTGTGCAAAATTTCAGCTTTCTAGATCTAAGGGTTTTGGAGTGGGCGTTGATGAGTCAGTGAATGAGTGAGTCAGGACTTTTCTTTTTATATATGTAGATTTTCATGAATTTTGTTTTGTTAACATCATTGATTAGTTCTTTATAGATTATATTTGGATCTATTTTCTCATTTTCAACTGTTATCCGATTCGTTCTTTACATATTATTCCTGGTGTTTTGATATCATGTTTATTTATGAAAATATGACCTATATTTGTTTTCGTATTTCCATGAATTGTACAGTTTCTTGTTGTTCCGTAAAGACCATTTTTGAAACCATTATTGCACATAAGTTTTACGTATTTCTGTACTGCATTGTTTTTATTTATTTTGAAAATATCTATATTTACGTCGGCAATCAGTATAGTTGGACAGTTGTTTAATATATTTTCATTTTTTATGAATAGATTCTCTATTTCAGTAAAATTTTAGTAATTTGTAATTTAGCATTTTGCTTACAGAATGAAGACAGAATAACTTTTTATAATATACGTTTTTATAATATATAATAATAATAGCCGGGTACCGTCGCTTCGCTCTGGAACCTTGCATATGTAGCATTCAAAAAACAAACTTTATTTATTTAGTAAATTAAATGTTGCGATCGTCGGAGAATATCTAACTGACCAGCCCGTGGTGGCTTTTCCGAATAACTCGGATGTATTGCGGGTTGGCGTCACACACCGAAAATTCACATTTTTGCATATATCTTGCAAACGCTGAAGCGTTTGTGAATAATTGATATATCGTTCGATAGAACTTTAAAATACCAACATTTTCTCAATGTAATGTTCTCTTCCATCTTTTATACTTTTCGTTTAAATTGAGAAAAAGTCAAAATTTGACCCTTTAAAAGGCGCCATCTTGGAAACCAAAAACTTTTTTCGAAAGATTTTTGTAGCATTTTGTTTGTTTTAAAAACATCTACATTTTATCCATTTATATGACCACTCTATCTCTTATATCTATCTCTTCTATCTCTTATAGATTGGTCACAAAATTGGAAAAACGTAAAGTCTTATGACAGACAAAATAACGCTTTTATAATATATAATTGTTTAGGTCTCTTTTTATTATACAGTAAACTCCCGATTATCCATGGAATTGAGTGGCGCGGCAACCACGGATAAGCGAATTCCGCGGATAATCCGAAATAGGACGAAAATCAACACAAAAATGCTTTTTAACATGTTTTATTTACATTAAAATGGCAATACATACTGTTATAGTATATGCATTATCAACAATTATTTTATTTTATTTTTAAATTTTATTATTGCGGGAAGGCTCTCCCGTAATTTAGTGTAACCTGCCGGTCTAAGCTCGGCCCACAAGGTCGTTCTTTAAATTGTCTGTTTATAATTGTCTTCACTTACTTTATTGTTCTTTTATTGCGTACGTTATTTCTCCTGTTTTTAAGTTTAAAAAAATCGGAATTTTTTTCAGAACTCTGTTCGGAATAGGCGGATTTTCGGAATAGCGGGGTTCGGAATAGCGGGACTCTATTGTAAAACATTGATAATATAATGTAAAAGAATTCACGTCAATTGTCTGAAGTTCGATTATCTGACT
>JAFIDM010005467.1:0-10447 GCA_023159025.1 Thereuonema tuberculata
AATGTATTGTAATAAATTGAAATTTATTAAAAACAAAGAAAGTACAATTGACTCTAATTGTAATTATTTGAGTAAGAAATAAATTAATTCGTATAAATCTAATGATGAAAAGAAAACAGAACAAGAATTAATAATTAGGAATATCATTGAATGGTTAACGGAGAATGTTAATCCTTCTGCTCCTCAATACACCGGTCCTGTCTCATCTCTCTTTATCTGTGGCTTGAACTTTACCTTCTGCCTTGGCTGTGTCTACCTGAACCGCAGTGGGAAGCTTTCCCATTGGTATATTTTGTGTTTATAATAATTCATTGAAATGGGTGGTGCCCCAAAAAAAATCTTACACAGGAGTAACCAACACGCTAAGCACAACTATGCATTCAGCTTCAATTCTACAACTTATTACGGATCACCCTGTATCTCAGAGAGGATATACAAAACAGAGTAATTATTAACGCAATCGGAAGCCTACACCCATAAAGGTAGGTGATGAAAATAAAACTTAGCTTATGGAACCGCTGGGCCCAAGGAAAATTCCACAGCTAAAGCCCGATAAATATTATACCAAAAGAGAATTAAAGAAATAATAAACAACTCAGGTATATCAAACAACAAAATGTATTTGAAATAAGCTTAATATAATACAATCACACACAACAAATCAAGACTAATGCAATAGAAATTACATATCAATAAAAAAAAAAATATATATAATAATAACACACACTGCTTTGTTCATAAATTCGGCAATTCCAACAGATTACAAATTAAATCGAAATTATTCAAGTTGGTAATTAGCAAATAGTAATTCACAATAATCTTATCAATGCAATTTAACAAAAGTATAAACTTAAGACATATTCTCACAAATAGTTTGAGTCACTTTATAAGCAGAGTCTGATCGAAAATTGTTTATGAAGCAGACTTTCTGACCATAGAGTATGTCTGAAGAGTTCACTCCCGGACTTAATATCGCCAAAGAAAATATACTCACAGTTCGACGCTCTGTCCTGTTTACATTGTCACAAAATATAGGATAGCTCCGACAAAATTCACTGTTCATGTCAAAGTATCCAGGTAAACACAAATGGCACACAACACATTCTTTTGCACTACACGAACGTTTCTTAATAACGATGGCTGCTCACTACAACTGAACTATCCTGAGGGTATACGGCCTTTCTAATACCTCACAGATATCCAATAAGCCGACTTCATATCAAGAAGCACATATCTCAAAAGTATCCAGAGATATGTGCACCACAGGATGAGATACAAGTCTTGCCATTAACCGTGTATAGGTAGAAAAGAAGAACAAAGCTGTTTTTCTCCTAACAGCTTCTCCGCCCTTCCAAGACGGAAGAAAAATACGTGTGTCTCGTCCGGCTACATCGTGAGAAGTGACTCTGAAGTTTCAAGAATGCATCTCCTAGGGATGTTGACGTAAACAACGTTTTACCAATGGCCCTTCAAGAAATAAGGAGTGTCTTGAAACTCCAAATGACATCACTATAATCCCCGTATAGAAACAAAATGGCCGCACCTTTTCACAGCACAAAATTTCGTTCCAAATAAAGCAAAATTACATATAATAATATATATCATCATTTATAGATAACAATTATAAAGGTTACATAAGGTGGTAGGGTTCAAGAAAATATAAAAAAAATACTAAATAAAAAGTTTTAATGTGGAAAACCTGCCATTTCACGATCAATTAGGAAACAAGGAGAAGAGATAAAAAAACATGGCGGATCCTGCGAAAAAAGAAAACAAGGCAAAGGTCACTTTGCCTTAACTAAGTGACATAATCACACAGAATTGCGACATAGAAAGTAGGAGAAGAAAAATAAAATAAGGAAAATTAAAAAGACCGTAACAAACTTATTTCAAAGAAGTTGTAAAAGTTTCAGTCACTTCCATGCGAAATAATTCAAGAGTTTAAATTCATGTGATATAATAGTTAAATTAAAAGGAAGATGCTAATCTTTTGCAATCTTATACTTTATTATGTAATACTACTATAATTATTAACATGCTTTCAAGACGTCGTACAATGCTAGGGAACTGTTTGCTTTTGAAAAGATTAAACTATATTAATACTAATGTCTTGTTGTTCAGTACCAGCTATTATTCAAACTATAGTGGTGTGGAATATACACTTATATTCATATTTCCCAAGGAAAAGAAGCTCGGAAAACAAAAACAAAAATATGTAAAAAAAATTCCTCAATAAAAATGTTGACATATTTTCTTAAGAGATATTTATTACTCGAAAGTAAATCTTAACAATGAATGTAAATAAAAAGCTTAATGTGCATCAAAAGTTTTAAGAAAAAGAAAATTTTTGAAATGCACATAAACAAACAAAAGTTCTTGCACCCTGAGCTACCATGTTTGGAATCTGAGACAGCTGTTTCAGCCTTAGTAGGCTTCTCAGTCAGATTTTCCCTTGATGGTATCTCAAAGTGTGAAACAAAGAAGAGGTAACCATCCCAGCTCCCCGGAATGGCCCCTCAGGCAAAAGAATTTGAGGCTGTATGGAGCACAGTGATTTATTGTTGGTGCTTGATTTTGTTTGAGGGGCCATTCCGGGGAGTGGGATGGTTACCTCTTCTTTGTCTAGCACTTTGAGCTATCATCAAGGGTTAATCTGACTGAAGAAGCCTAATAAGGCTGAAACAGCTGTCTCAGATTCCAGACATGGTAGCTCAGGGTGCGAGAACCTTTGTTTGTTTATGTGCATTTCAAAAAGTTTCTTTTTCTTGAATCTTAACAACTAGCTAATAAATAAGAAACAGTATCTATCCCAGCCGCGCCGGCGTGGTCGTGCGGTCTGAGGCGTCGGTCTGCCGTGAGGCCAGTGTGCTGGCGCCCGGGTTCAAATCCTGGTTGTGAGCATGGATGTTTCAATTTCCTTTCATGTGTTGTAAAGCCTCTTCTTCACTTTCTCTTCGGTCTGATGTCATTCCGTAATGGCGTCCTGGAAAAGGCAACGGGAAACCATTCCAGTATCTGTTGCCCAGAATAAGTTACGGTTTCTCCTAGGGGTCGCCCTTCGGGGGTCACTAGGGTTCTGTGGACTTTCAACCAATCTTCGGATTGTATTAAGGTGTATCTATCCCAAGGGATTTTTCTTCTTCTTTCCTGTAGTTGATGACATTTCATCTTCCTTCAAGTGAAGAGTTCTAATGAGTTAATGTATTTATGAAAATGATTCACCTTGACTACGTACTTCAATTTTCATCGAATGCAAAACAAATGGAATCAATTTTGGTCAATAAATGATGGAAACTGAATAGGATTTGTTTGAAAAAAAGAAAGAAAATGAATTCAATCAATCAGTGCAAAGAATAGGATTGTATCTTGAACTGCAATTAAATGTACATTGAATATTCTGAGGATTTACGTAAGCCACCACAAATTACTTAACAAATTTGATTACATTTACAATAAAAAAAAATCAAGATACAACCGGTTTTGTAAGTTCAGTTTCAATCTTCTGCAGATTAACCTGAAGAAGCTTGTAAATGAACTTGTGAAACCGGTTGTGTCTTGATTTTTTTTTGTTTTATTGTAAATATAATCAAATTCTTTAAGTAATGCATGATAGTATTGTATCATTTGAGTGCCATTTCTTCTCCCAGTTTCATTTGACAAGCAATATAAATTTATAATTCAGACATGAGATTGTGTTTTAAAGGAAACAAAATTGAAACATAATATGCAAGTAATTACTATAAATGATACAATAGACATCCTCTTCTTATCAACGTTATATTTCGTAGTTTTATTTCATTTAACTGCTTCATCAGGCCTTCTTATATACATGGAAAAAACTCTTCGTAAACTATAATAGAGAATCTGGTAACAATATAGGAAAACTTTTCGGAATATAAACAACATATGTATTGTTAACAACTTTGTTTATAATAATTGCAAAACTTTTTTTACAATTGATTTGCTTATAAAACTTTCATATTATTGAAAATATTTTTACAATAGATTTTGCATACAAACGAGTTTCATTATTGAAATTTTTCCAAGTTTTTACAATTTACTTTAAATTTATCTAAGAGGATTTGGCTAATTTCTACTCCTTTTTGTTTGTTAAAACATTTAAAACTGTTTATAACACATGCCTCCAAGATAAACCTGGTTTCTTTGTCATAAACATTGTTATACCTTATCTGCACAATCGGATCCAGGTTATGATTTAACTTTATACAGTGATAGGCCCAATCGGAAACTTCCGGGTGATCATTACGGAAAGCACTTACGTGTTCCTTTGCCCGCTAACCTAATTTCCTCCCCGTGTTTCCAAAATAGACCCCATCACAGGTCCTACACTTTAGCTTATATATAACCGCTGCAGTACCCTTTTTCCATATATATAAGAAGACCTGATGAAGCAGTTAAAAGAAATAAAACTGCGAAATATAGCATTGATAAGAAGATGATGTCTATTGTATCATTTATAGAAAACAAAATTGAAACCAAATTGCATTCATTGTGCATAAATAAAATTAAATTAAAAAGAAAAAAAAAGTTCTTCTCAAAATTCAGGTAACTGTTTGCAGTAAGTTGATATTCAATTTTGAAACCAAGCTTGCTGTATTAAAAACAGTATTAATGATATAAATCCATCCATAGTAATTCTGTCCGGAGACAGGTCAACATTCCTATGGAATTCATGAATTCCCATAGAAGCACCTGGGGAAAGAAACTGAGGTGGATTCCCGTGGCCTTCCTCAGGCAGCCATTATGGTAAGGCCTCAGACCAAAGAGAAAGTGAAGAAGAGGCTAACAAACACAGGAAATGAAATTGATACAACTAAGCCAAGCCTGGGATTCAACCCAGATTCCAACACAACTGTCTGCACAGCAGACAGCTGCCCAGAACTGCTCGTCCATGATTTAAATACTTTGGACTACTGTATAGGTCCTTTTTTTGAGGGATTTCCTCACTCCGGGATGAGATATTATCTCGATATTTTGACCTGGTGGCTTGGGCCTTCTTCAGGAGATGTATAAATGTCAATCACATAAAGGTGAGCGCAGAACTAACAACTTCCGTCATTAGTTTCTTGGATAAGTTACTCATGTTACTCAAAGGACCTATACACTATCATGTCTCACTCCTCCTTCAGGATCAAACTGTACTTTGGACTATTTTGAATATTATCTGTCAAGAAATTGCTGACTACTTAACAATATATTCCCAATTGGAAACTAATATGCTTTTCTCTTGGTCAGTCAGGTGTTGTCATTAAAAAGCAAGTCAGAAATTAAATGTAAATGTTTATTACCATGCAAATTTCATTACATAAAAAAATTAAGTAATGGTCTCCATAGGAATTTTTAAAACATTAATAGTACAATGAACAATATTTTGCTTAGTGCAGATGATGATATCTACTTTTGTATAAAAATTCACATAAGTAGTTACGAGTAGAAGTACAGTAGAACCTCATTATAATGGACATCGCTTATAACGGACAGTTTTTTAAAAAAATATAATAATAATAAAGGATGCATATGTTTATCTGACGAGTTTTACATTTCCAAGCAAGCGATTAGACATCGATCATTTAATGAAAAAAAATTTTAACGTGCCCGATGATTCAAAGAATTGAGTAAGCAAATGAAGGCACAATGCTACAAGGAAGGATTCGCAACTTTGTAGCGTTGTTCCTTCGTTTGCTTTCTCAATTCTATCAATCATTTAATTTCGTTATTGTCTGAAATTCCACAAATTGCCACACAGACTCATCAGTTTTTATTCAGTAACCTTTGAGTCATGTCGTTAAGTACTTTTTATAGCTAACTATTGTCCTTTCATTGATGTACACCCTGATGCATTACACCGATATAGAATTATCTATATATATAAAAATGAATGTATCTTTCTTTCTTTGTCTGTCCTTTATACACTCTTAGGCCCTTTGACCTATCTGGACCAAACTTTGCAGAATTACTCTTTAGGACCCTGCGCAAAAGATAGGCTACCTTAGAACCCGGACCCACCCCCCAAAAGGGGTTGAAAAGGGGTAAAAGCCCTGAAAAATCCAATATCCACCTGGTGGTGAAAATAAGAACTATTAATTATTAATAAACAACAATTAAATTTGTTGTATCACCATGCTTTTATTTATTTATTTTTTGTAACAATAAAATTAGTTAATAGTCACTTTGAGATGTTTCAGCATATTGTAACAACAATTAATTTTATTAATAGTGCATGTTTTTAAACCAATGCTACCAAGCTTATTCTTAATTCTGTTATACCTATATTATTGACTTGAAAAAAAGGAATATGTACAGTTCCTGAAAATTTGTCTCCCTTATTAGTATTTTAATAAATATTTTAATACTAATGCAATGTATGGAAGAGTGTGTTTCTATCTAATATTTTTGATATGGAAAGAAAGAAGATTGTGGAAGATTTTGGAAAATAAGAACTACACAAATATTGTGTAAAGTGAAAAATTCTCTCTCCTATGCGGGACAGGGACACCACACTTGGGTGGGAGGAAGCCAACACAAAGGCTGAAGTGTCCCACCCCGACCGACACCGGGACCTTATATTTAGGGCCACTTCTCGGGCCCCCAAGTCAATTGCAAATAAGGAAAAATTCGCTCTCCTATGGGGGGCAGGAACACCCCACTTGGGTGGGGGGATGGCGACACATGGGCGTAAGTGTCCCACCCCCGATGGACACCGGGACCTTATACCATAGACTCAGGACTAGGAAAACAAATAAAAGAAGAACAGCTTTATTGGAGGAATGTGCTTGTGTTGCAGTGATATGCACATTGGCAGAACATGGTCTGGCTTTAGGGGAGACAATGAAACGTTTGAATCGCGAAATAATGGCAACTTCCTTGGTTTGTTAGAACTGATTGCTAAGTTTGATCCATTTCTTTCCAATCACATAAAACAACATGGAAACAGGGTCTTCTACACATTTGTCATAGACAGTATGTGATGAATTGATCCAGCTTATGACTAATAAAGTGAAAAAATCAATTTTGGATGATCTGAGAAAGAAATAATGGCAACTTCCTTGGTTTGGTAGAACTGATTGCTAAGTTTCATCCATTTCTTTCCATTCACATAAAACAACATGGAAACAGGGTCTTCTTCACATTTGTCATAGACAGTATGTGATGAATTGATCCAGCTTATGGCTAATAAAGTAAGAAAATCAATTTTGGATGATCTCAGAAAGGCAGGTTACTTTAGTTTGTCTGTGGACTCTACGTCAGATCTTTCCCATGTGGATCAACTAACTGTTGTAGTAAGGTATCTATCACCTGGTGATGGTTTACCTGTTGAACGTTTTCTAACTTCCCTAGAGTTGGAAAATCACAGCGATGAAGGTATGGCAGGTATGATGGTGGATTATCTAAGTAAGGATTGCAAAGTTGATTTCAGCAAATGCCGAGGACAGTCACATGATAAGGCAGCGAATATGGCTGGCAAATACAAAGGAATGCAACAAAAAATCCTTGAGTTAAACAAGCTTACTATATATATTCAGTGTGCCGGTCATCCACTAAATCTTGTCGGCCATGCTGCTGTAGATTGCTGTTTAGATGCAGTAAATGTTTTTGTTGTTGTTCGAGAAATATACACTTTCTTTTCATCTTCTACAAAGAGGTGGTCTGTGATGTGATCTTTTTTGAAAACAGACTCAGATACCAGAGTATTCAAAAGACTGTCTCACACTAGGTGGGAAGCAAATGTCAAAGCAGTGTCTGCCATAAATGTGAGTTATAAGCCAATCACAGATGCTCTAAGTCACATTTGACTTGACTTGACTTGACGCCTCATCACTCATCGTGGACGCCATTGTCTTCGGTCCTGGGCAAGGGTTGTCAGGTGATGCAGCCACTCCCAATTGCATGTCTTGCGGCTAAGGTTGAATGGGCGCATGATTAAATTTTCGGCTTTTCGCTTGAAGTGACATAGAGTTGTTAGACGAACACCTCGTTTTGGCCGTTTCCAGGCCGGATCTGGCTCTGCAAGCAGAGAGATTTTTGGGATTCGACATGCTGGCATTCTCAAAGTATGGCCCAGCCAATGCCATCGTCTGAGTTCAACAATGGTAGATATATTTTGATTGAAGCCACATCATGGCGAATTTCAGCATTAGAAATGTTTTCAGAGTATTTGATTTTGGTAAGTCTACGCAAACATCGATTATGGTATAAGCCAAGACTTTGTTGGTCACATTTATGATGATGAGAATGAAAAGGGAACTACAAAACTAGAAGCTAGTATTCTTCTGGAAAACATGGAGAAACCAGTTTGTTTTTATGCTACATTTAAGGAATACTTTGCTGCCAGAGTTTCACAAAACCAGTATGGTTCTCCAAGATCCAAACATTGCATTTACATGTGCAAATCTGTCCAAATCACTTTCTCACTATGTTCAAAACATTCGAGAAAATGTTGATGATTTTGAAGATGAAGTTAAATTCAGATTGCCTGGTGTAGAATATGAGTCTACGGTAAAAAGAAAGAGAATGAGAAAAAAAAAAAAAGCCAATGATGGAGATGCACCTGATGCTGATGAACAGCTTTCTCCAAGAGACAATTTCAAACTTCATTCATATCATAGACATCATTCAGGCAAATTTAACGAGAAGAGAAACAGTCTACAATTATGTTGCAAGTAAATTTTCATTTTTAGTTGATTTAGAAGTTTCAGAGGTTGTCAGTTTTCAAATATTTTAGTGTTGATTTTTTGGCTCTAGGTTTGTTAAAAACAAGAAAAAGTATAAATCCAATATTGATCTGCCTCAAACTTATCTATGTTTTGTTGTCAAAAACATTTTAAGAATGCTTTTCATAGTTTGTTATTTAAAAAAAATAAATCTAAATCTGTATCAATTTGTTTTTATTTACATCTAAGTAGGCTACTCTATTTAAATACAAACTTCAAATTTTAAATAAAACTCAAAATTAACACCTACCCAATCTTAGCACTCATTGAGATTTCGCCATGTTACTGTAAGAGAATTGTCACCACATTGTTTACAGATTCACAAAAGTTAGTTCAATGATGTATGGAGTTAAATGTCTGCTTATTTGGAATTTTTTTCCTGATTGTCTCAATCAAATTACATTTCATTTGTATGAGGAGGTTGCATCAAAAAAAGTTTTCTAACAAACCTTGTACTTAAAAACAATTAGGATGCAGCTACTGTAGAACACATAAATGATTTCTTCTTATTCGAATAAAAACGACACATTTTCTTTACTTGCCATTAGTTTCGGTTTTACTACTTCTATAGGGATTACATAACTTAAAGAAAGGGTTTTACACTGGTGCCATCTGTTGGCGAATAAATGAACTTAGATCACATTAAACCAAAGGTTTCTACAGAACAGATCGTTTCTAACCGTTGAAGACAGAAGCTACCATCCCAGCTCCCACACTTGTTCAATTGGAGATAAGTCTGCAGATACGGCAGACCAAGGAAAGGTGTCTTTACAAAATCCAACATGAAAAATAATTTATCACCTCTTAACTACCTCCTCTTATTTATTTATTTATTTTTTTAACAAAATTTACAATTCAATTACTTCAAACATGTGTATAATCTAACAATATTAATACAGTCGAGTCCCAAAAACTCGGCACTCGATAACCCGGCAGTCCGGATAACTTGGCCAGCCCCTGGCAGGGTGGAAAAAAACCTGTGCGCAGACCCATTACAAATTACATTTATATACAGTTCATGTATTAGTTATGTTCTTAAGTTTATTTGGACAGTTTAAATTTGAGTTGTAGCATTCTTTGAAAACTGATGAATTCTCAAGCAACAAATAAAAGTATTTCATGAAGAAAACAATCTTGCTTATTCTTTTTTTAACACCTTTCATGATAACGCGGCAGTTTCACAAACTCGTCCCACATTAGATCGAGTTTTCGGGACTTTACTGTACTTAAATCAGCTATTAATGAAACTTTTTTTGGCAAACCTCATACTATAAATGCTTTTATCTTTCTGATTTATTTGAATATTTAAATTAACTACATGTGGCAAGTTTTCTTCATTTCGCCTGTGTGACTTGATGTAAGAGGAATCTGTATATAAAATATTCTTTCATAAAATTTATAATTATTGGCTTCTGACCTTTACATGATCTAATAATAGAAATTTAAGAGACTTCACCTGTATGCAACCTGAGGTATCTCTTAAAATAGTGTGCATCAGAAATGCTATCGTCTAAAACTCATCTTTAAGTGGATTTCATATTATGTAATCTAAGATGGCTTCTTAAATGTCCATTTTGAGAAAAACATTTTTCACAATACTCACATTTAAATGGCTTCTCACCTGTATGTGATCTAACATGTTTTTTTAAATTTCCATTTTGAGAAAAACATTTTTCACAAAACACACATTTCAATGGCTTTTCACCTGTATGAGA
>JAFIDM010005468.1:0-10446 GCA_023159025.1 Thereuonema tuberculata
AAAGCTATCAATGAAGAATTGTCCAGCATTAAAAGCCATGATACGTGGGTGGAAACAAAAGTACGCGATTATGTAACACCATTGTCATCTAAATGGATTTTTAGAAAAAAATTGGATTCGGAAGGAAACATAACTAAATACAAAGCCAGACTTGTTGTAAATGGTTTTCTCCAGAAGCCAGTGATCAACTACGAAAGAACATATGCTCCGAAACCGAGTATGGGTATGATTAGATTGATTTTGAGCCTCGGAGTCGAATACAATATGGAAATACACCAACGCGACGTAAAAAGCGCATATTTAAATGGAATTCTGGATAATGATATTTACCTCGAAGTACCAGTCTCTTCCCGATGACAACTCAAAGTGCGAATCCTAACTTTAGCTTTGTGCCTTGCGATTGATATTTTTCTTACCTGAAGGAGTCGAAGTAAGAAATCCAAATTCAAATGGTGTGAAGTTTATCAAGTCCCTGTATGGTCTCAAACAAGCAGGAAGAAACTGGTACATAACTATGAGAAAGAAATTATGTGAACATGGATATAAAAATCTAATGTCTGAACCGTGCCTACTTTAAAAAAAAGTAGGGGGAGATATCTACATTCTGTTGTTTTATGTAGATGATATTTTGATCGTCAAAAAGGAAGCGGTTGAAGTGAAGAAAATTAAAGATGAACTCAATAAGTTGTTCGGTGTTAAAGATTTAGGAAGCATAAACGAATACCTGGGAATGAAGATTGAATATAAAAAGGAAAATAGTCGATTGACTATATCTCAGGAAGGATTCATACGTGATATGCTGTCCAAATTCAACATGAGATCATCTAAAATATCGGAGTTTAATTGGGAGCTTAATCTACATTGCAAATGGAAGTAGACCAGACATTGCATACTCCGTAAACCGCTGTGCTGAAAGATGTAATGAACCAACGATCACAGATTTCTAGAAAAAGCAGGCACATTAAATTGAAATACCATGCGGTCAAAGGAATAAATCAAAAATGGGCACATCGATGTATTAAATGTAAGCTCGAGTGATAACAAAGCCGACGGATTCACAAAAGGGTTAACACTTCCCCGTCATAAAGAATTTGTAAAATATGTGTGTTTGCATTTGGACGAGGAGAGAAAATAATTTAAGAAGAAAATGAGTAAATGCAAATTGAGGGGGAGATTCTAGAAATTCCGAGTTGTGAATTTCAGAGTTAAAATTTTAATCCTAAATTTTAGTTGAAGGCAATTTAATTTACTCATTATTTAATTGAGTTAGAACCGAAAGCAGTCATTTTTTCATGTTTTGATAACGCGGCCAACGTATTGTTGTTGCTGGCAGGAATAAGTCCTTCACGAGCTTCAGTAGATATTATTTTGATTGTTTCTAGTGACGCATGGAATTATCTCTTGAGAGGAAGCTTTGTTTTAATGTGTCTGCAGCAGTTCGCTTCGGCCCCTCATCCAGTACAGACGTGGGGGAAAAATGCTGTCCTGCACGCCTATAAAACCAGGCGCAGAACGCCTGAAGATCAATTCGTCTTGGGGCTGCAGCCCATCCGGATCTCCACTTGGAGGAGAGAGAAGTAATTCGTCGAGGGCAACCGCCCAGCAAGGAGTGTCTCCAGTTGGAGTAGCAGAGTATAAGATCTCGTCCCAGCGGCAGGAGCCGCAAAGGTCTCCAGTTAGGAGCGGTGCGATCAAGGACAGGCCTTGGACAGGAGATCAGGTAGAAGATCTCTACCCGTTAATAGATAGAGTCCGGGCAGCCGATAGAGTGCAGCCGTATAAGAGGTTCGTTGAGCAGCCGACCAGAGGGAAGTTTGTTATAAGCCAAGCCCAGCGCATTTGCCAGTGCGAAGACTGTGTAGAATCGACGCCGAGACGACAGCGCCCATTCCCGGTAAGGAACCTGAGAAGACCGCTAGACGTTGGCATCGTGTAAGAGAACCGACGCCGAGATCCGAGAAACCGTCCCCGGAAGTACCCTGAGACGACAGCCGATCGTTAAGAAGGCATCGTGTAAGAAAACCGACGCCGAGATCCGAGCACCCGTCCCCGGGAGAACCCTGAGTCGTCCGCCAATCACCAGGAAGGCATCGTGGAAGTTAACCGACGCCGTGATTGCAGCATCCGTCCCCGGAGGGATCTTGAAACGATCGTTCACCGTTAGAAGACTGGAAAGAAGACAGCCTAACCGAAGAATCGGTTCGATATTCGTATTACCTGTATCTGACCACCGATCTTATATAATAAAGTCTCTTTGGTTTTAAATTACCTGGCTCCCGTCGCATTCTGTTACCCTCCGCTACCGAGCCTTTACGAAAGCACGGTAGCAATATTAAAAACACAAGGTATTATTTACGGAATTAGGTGTGCCCCTAAAACAGGAGCAGAGAATAAATGCCTTTATGTGGGAAATTCAAAGCGCGAGTTGGGAAAACGAATGACTGAGCATATTAACGCAGTTAAAAAGGGTAATAAAAACTACAGTACAGCCTTACATTGTGAAAGTACAGGACACTCACTAACCACTAATGAAGTGATAATATTCGGAAAAAGAAGATCAAGATATTTGAGGGAGTTTTTCGAGTCGGGTATCATTAGAACTCTGCATAGTTATAACCAGGACTTATCCACAAGGAATGTCCTGGAATATGGATTATAAAGCTTATTAAAAAAAATAAAAAAAAAATAAGCAGACGACACCAAGCTAGTTCGAACAAAGACCACTAGAGCAGTAGCACATATAAGCTTCTAATGAACAACGCCGGATCTCTTTGCTCGACGAACCCTAAGTAAGGAACGTTGTTCCTTTAAAGGGGAATTTTTTATTTTTTAAAGTTATTTTTAACTTTTTAATTTACACTTGATAAAGGAGACTGGTAGAAAGGAGTCTCCGAATACGTACGTGAATAGTTTGAATATAATTTGTTATTGTTTTTTAAACAAAAAGTGCGAAATTAGTTGGCAGTGTAATTAATGTTAGGTACAGCACGTTAAAATTATTATCATTAATGATTATTACTTTTACTCTACTCCAAACATATTTCAAAAAAAAATAAATAAGAGAAATTCCCTTCCTCCTTGAAATTAATAAATGTCGAGGGTTTAATTACCTACAACACACAACAACTAAGGATAGATTCAATTTGGTTGTTTCATGGAATCTCTTTCAATATAGTCTTTTATGATAATTTCCCCCTAGTTTTAGCATTTTTTTTAAATCGTTCATATTTAAAAAATAAAATAATAGTATCCGTAATAACATTATCATTATGAAAAATCCCTAATTTTTTTTAGTATCAACATTAAGTTCTTCTTTTGTTGATTGATGTTTTTTTTTTCCCTTTTGCTCGAAACTTTTTAAATCTTGTTTATTCAAATTAAGCGCTTTTAAATGTAAGGTGTATTAAAATTGTAAATGTGTGGAGATATTTTCGTATGATAACGATGATTAGTTATATCGATGGCTTAGCGCAAAAGTACCTAATATCAATGCTTAAGCCTATGGATATTCGCTACTTTTGCGCTAAGCCATCGATATCTTCTAATCCATACATATTGCGAAAATGATTCACAAGAATTTCCTTCCTCTTTAAAACTTTTGTTTTATCTCCAACATGCAAGAGTTCAGAATAGATTCAAATGTTTGTTTCATGGGATCACTTTCAATATAGTCTCTAATGATCTGTTCACCCTAGTTTTAAAATTTTGTTTAAATCGTCCATATTTAAAAAATAAAATAATAGTATGTGTTCATTCTTAAAAGAAAAAATGCTGAATTTGCAGCTCACATTGCAAAGAAAGTTCACATAAAATATACTGAAGATTGATTTTATAATACGTAAAAGTAAACAACAAATACCACATGTACGATGACATATCATCATAAATGCTTCTTCCTACAGTTTCGGCGTAAGTATTCCGTTAAAGAAAACATTTTTTACTGATGTTTTCTTGAAAATCTAATAAAAAATTTCAGACGTTGCAATAACTTCGAAACCCATCTGAAGAGTAAATCGACTTCAGTGTATAGACCTTTGTTTCATCAGCGTCCGGCAGTTTTTTCCGGTGAAGTTGCTTAAGCTCTCGCTTCTGCGTCCGGCTTCGGGAAGGTTTCAGATAAAGCTTAAATGATAGGCTTTTCCGAACTACGTTCAATAAAATTAAAGCCAGGAAAATATTACATACAAATTGAGCAAATATGACAGTTTTAAAACTAAAACTACAAACAATGTTAATAGTTTCATCTGCAATTGCACCCATCATAAGGCACTAAAACATTAAACATTGGTTTTTACAATGGCAGCGAGGATTGTAAGAATTTCAAATGATTGGAGGGATGTCCGACTTTTACTTCCTAAATTCGAATTCTCTCGTCAATCTAACAACATATCGTTGAAATTTAAATAATGACACTGATATTAAGATTTTATATTAATAAATTATTATTATTATACTGGAAAGATACCATTGATTTGTGATGCCAAATTTAATTTGTAGTAAATAATTGTATGTTGTTGTTTTTGTTTTTTCTGTAACGCTTATTTAAATAAATAAAGCGAATTTTCACTGAATTTATATTCAATTTAAAATCGTAAAAAGTTGTAATTTTATTTCGGGTTTGTGATTAAATATTTGTTAACGATTCACCATTGGAAATACATAGGTGAACAAGTAAACACTAATAATCTAATAAAGTTAACATGGACATTCTATCTCTTGAATATCTGCATTGAAACATAAAAACATCTTTTTCGTTAATGGTCTACATCTCATCACAAATTAACAATATGTCATAACTTACAATAACTAAAACTATTATATTCATTATCTAATTTAGACTCGTGAATAAACAGTACAATTCTAGTCCAAAAACAATAACTTATATCTTTTATGTACAAACAAAACATATTCATTTCGAATAATAATACTTTTTTCAAGATCATTTTACGTGCGCTGAAATGAATTTATTGTATAATATATATATAAAGCCGGACAGTGATCTGGGATTTGAAAATGCCAATATCAATAAAACAAATCACTGCTTTCGAAATGCCAATATCAAAAAACAAATCACTGTTTCCATGGAGATATAATCTATTTATCTCCACTTCATCAGCGGCGAAATTTGGAAATAATTTAGAAACTAAAACGCAACATTATCAAGACCTTGCCCTTTTAAAATTTAAAATTAAATTTAAAAAATATAAAATTTACCTAAATATTAATATTAAAAATTAAATTTAAAATATAAATCTAAATTTAAAATTAAACCACCAAAAATTAAAAGATTTTATCAATAATAACAAATATATCTAAATTATCTAAAATTTAAAATTGCTAAATAATGAATTAAAAATATAGAAACTATACTGGCACTAACCTTAATCTAAAACTTTAAATGACCACGACGTTTCAGAGCTTCATGGATTAAGCCTCCTTTTCAAGTGGAACGAGTCATATTTAACGAAAAACTTTCCTTATCTGAGATTGTAAGACAGAATGGAATGGGCATTCTACAATCTCAGATAAGGAAAGTTTTTCGTTAAATATGACTCGTTCCATTTGAAAAGCGGGCTAAATCTATGAAGCTCTGAAACGTCGTGGTCATTTAAAGTTTTAGATTAAGGTTAGTGACAGTATAGTTTCTATATTTTTAATTTATGATGGTTAGACACGTTAATTTTGTTGTATGTGTTACACCGAATCCGTGAAATTGCCTATTGCGTGAAATCGGCAAAAAATTGCCGAATTCATGAAAAGTGCAAGCCCGTTGCTTTATTCATGAAATGGGCAAATTAGCTGCCGAATGCGTGCATTGAGCAGTAAGTGAATGGAATTCTTAAATTGTCATTTTGACAGTTGCAGAAGTAATTTCGAAACGGATGTCGAATTTAACTTGAATCTGTATTAAGATGCATGGATTTGGGTTGTGTCGTAACTTGGACATTTTTATTTATTTGCTGTATGCGTTTTAGTAAATTTAAATATTATAATATATAATTTGATTTATTTAATTTTCAAGTCAAAACAGTTACAAATACAGTATCAACACCTTTTTTTTGTATTTTTGGTTGAACAGATAGATTTTCATGGTTTTTATTTTTTGGTTGAATAGATGTTTTGGCCCCCCCCCCCCCCGAAATAATGAAGGCATGTCCTCTCAATGTTTTTTTTTTGTTTTGGTTGAACGGATAGGTTTCCATCGTTTTTTTTTTTTTTTTGGTTGAACAGATAGGTTTTCTTGTTTTTTTTTTTTTGGTTAAAAAGTTTTTTTGGCCTGGGCCCCCCCCCCCCGAAATAATGAAGGCATGTACTCCCAATGTTTTTTTTTTGTTTTGGTTGAACGGATAGGTTTCGATCGTTGTTTTTTTTTTTTGTTTGTTTGAACAGATAGGTTTTTATGTTTTGTTTTTTTTTTGTTTGGTTGAACGGATAGGTTGCCATGGTTTTTTTTTATTTTTTATTTTTGGTTGAACAGATAGGTTTCCATGGGGTGTCTACTTAAAATTACTTAACTTAACCTTACATTAATCTTGGGCCCCCCAAAAAATATATTCTATATTCGCCACTGCCTCTTTTAATCTAGCTATCTTTATTTAACAAACCTTTAAAAATACAATATACAAATACAGTGCTATCAATCGGTTCTCGGTTACAAATATCCATGTCTCTTTTGAAATTTCTTTATTTAACAAACCATTTTTAAATATCAATAATATAATTGATTAATTGAAGATATTTCTTCAATAATATAAAGATATTGAAGAAATATCCATAATGATTTAACATACATTAATTTGAAAAGATCAAATGCAAGTTTACATTACAACGTAAATTTAAAAACACATAATACACAGACATAGATTCAAAATACAATAGATGACATACATAAAAATCAATATATTAGTTGAAATTTTTACAACTTCGGCCACTGTGACAGGCAGAATTACAAGCCATTTTACTTTTAAAACATTTACACTTTTCAGTTTGGCATCCCTGGATACATTGACACCTTTTGTATCCCTGACCAGTACCCACAGAATCAAGGCTAACTAAAGTCCTAATAGATGATTCTATTTGAGGAACATCACTAATTTTCAATTTCGTATATTTAGTCTTCTCCAAACTGTTCCGCTCTAACAAATGTTCTATTACACCGTGCTTCGTTCCAACTTTAAAGGCTACCTGCTTCCTTCAACTTTTAACACCACTCCAATCAGATTGTTAGGGTCTCCTTTGCCCTTGTCGAATTGGCTAATGCCAATCAAAATATTATCGCCTTCTTTCAATGGTAGCATCAATTTTTTTGATCTTTCAACCATCTTATTTGCTTGAAGCAATAAATTGTTTGTAGCAATTTTCCTGCATTCCACTGCTGGATGTATTTCAAGATCTAATTTATCTGCTTCATCTTCACTGACTTCCAAATGTAAAGAAAATTCATTGCATGATTTATCACCAATATCATCATTGGTATCATCAATAATCTTAGTACCAATATCATTAGTACTGATATCATTACTACCATTAGCGTCTCTAATAATATTATCACTGTTATTGATTTTATCCTCCATTTCCTCTTCAAATATTCCATTTATGTTTTGTAAAAAATCTCGAGGAATTATTGAAGATAAGCCCATATTAGGCGTTTGTCCGAATGTAGCTTTGTATGGCTCCATTCGTATGGCTTCGTGGTATGTTGTATTCATTCCCCATTGAATAAACAGCAAACCAGTTGCCCAAGAGGAAGTGTTGTTATCTCGCATCCAAGCAACCAGAGAACTTTTCATTGTTTGATTACTTCTTTCAACGGAACCTTGGCTTTGAGGATGTCTTGGCCTGCCGTTGAGAAGTACCAATTTAGGCCATAAAGATCCCAATTCTTTTATTATGCTAGCGGTGAATTCCCTGCCATTATCCGATTGCAAAATATGTGGGGCCCCAAAATTTAAAAAAATATCGAGGAGCACTTTTGCTACTTCTATCGCCTTTTTAGATGCAAGTGGCCTCAAAATACTATAATTAGTTAAGTGTTCTTTGTAATGCAATACAAATTTATATTCACCGTCAGGCAAACTTTGGAAATCAACACGATCCACTTGTCCTCTTTGGTTAAGATCGGAAACAGTGATAGGACATACTACTATACCAGCTTGTGAGCTCTTTTTCGGTGGTCTCTCACACTGCTGTATAAACATATTTACAATAGCTATGGGAATGTTAGCATAGTGCTCGGACACTTTTTTATGTGTTTTCTTTTCACCTTTATGCCCACAAGCCACATGCATGTCGTTAATAATAGACAACACATTCTTTCTAGTTGCCATTATTTTTTGATCTTTAATTCTATTCACCTTTGTTACTCCTGCAAATCTGGTCAATTTAAAATTTTTCTTAATGTGATAATACTGTCTATCTTTAACGGTATTCCTATCTTCTAAAACGCTTATCACTTTTTTCTCATGGTCTTCAGTCCGTAAACATTCACTTTTATAATTATCGATTTGTGATTGGATGTCCATTTTGAGGGTTAGCTGAAATTAAAATTATTATTTTTAGTTTGATTGATCATGAATTATTTTTAATGCTTTTTAGTTAATTAATTAATTTATTTATTTATTTACTGTCAGAAAATTATTGTTCCACATAGGCTACCTGTTTATTCCTATTTAAAGATTTTACATAAGTTTCATTTGGATCGGCGGAGTAACCGAAATTTCTAGATCATTTTTTTCGATTTTAAACACGTGGTACCCTGTTTGAAATTAAATTATAGAATTTAATTGTATAGTCCGTATTATATAGAATGGTAGTTTTTTACGAAATCTCACTTGTGGAATTAGGGCTAATGTAAAGTTTTTTTGAAGAAAACGATTCGTTAATACGTATTAAGAATAAAAGTGATGGAAAACCCCGGCTTTTTTTTCTTAGTTTTTAAGAAAATTCGAAATTTTCTTGGAACTCTTTCACGGGCGGCGGATGTGCACATTTTCAAGGCGAAACCTTGTAGCGCCGTTATATTATGAAGCTGGCAAAAAAACACCTGGCGAAAACGATTGTTCGTTTGTAAATAAAACATAAAAAAAAAAAAAAAAACATTTTCCATGCAGTTAACTGTAGGTTAAGTTAAGTTAGATACAGTACTTTCCAGGATGTTTCGTTTGGAAAAACGCCCGAAAAAAATTTACTTTCCGTTTTGGATTAACCCTCGCTTTTCCAAATGCTTCTAACATCGCCATTTTCATTGTTTTATATGTCTGCTTCCGCAAACGAGTCCCGCTTTAAATTCAAATTTTCTTAAAAACTAACAAAAAACCCGAGGTTTTCCATCACTTTTATTCCCATGACGTATTAAAGAATCATTTTCTTCCAAAAACATTTAAATTATCTCTAATTCCACAGGTGAGATTTCGTAAAATATATAGATCGTCTTTTCCATTGCAAGCACGTGGTACCCCGTTTGAAATTAAATTATAGAATTTAATTGTATAGTCCATATTATATAGAATATTTTATATATTTATTATTCTCATATTTAAAATCTGTACATACCTGATGAGTGATGTTTCTAAGTTTCCGGAATCCTTGTTATGAATCGGATGAAGCATAACGGTGACAGTCTGTATGTGTTCAAAGAAACTCGCAAACTAAACAACTAGTGTGCTTGCGCAGTGCAGTGCGCCGTAACATATTGAAAATCGACCATTTCCATACGATGATGACGCACGATGCAAATCGTGAAAATTCATACTATGATTACGCAAGATGCAAATCGTGAAACTACCTTTTAACAAAATTAGTTTAAGGTGTCGTTTTTCTTTCTATTTTCTTTCAATTCTACGTCCTTTAACTGGACGTTTTGCTCAAGTAAACGGTTAGTTGCAAAAAACACCACTGGAGCGCCACTGTGTGCTTTGCTCTAAAGTCACTGTATGTTCTTTGCGTCCAAAGACCATACAGTGACTTTACTTTGCTCAATGCATGAAAAAAGCAAGAACATTATTGCTCAATGCACGCATTCGGCAGCTAATTTGCCTACTTCATGAATAAAGCAACGGGCTTGCACTTTTCATGAATTCGGCAATTTTTTGCCGATTTCACGCAATAGGCAATTTCACGAATTCGGTGTAACATATGTACTAAATAATGACTAAATTAACTAAATATAAAATGAAGCAATAAAAAGTGATCAGTCCTCTTTATTACTTATTGAAATTACTAAATTATCTAAATCTAAATTTAAAATTAAAATTAAACTATCCAATATAATAGCTAAATTATCTAATTTTAAAAAATTTAAAATTAATCTCTCAAAAAAAAACTAATTAAAAATTACAAAAACTAAATCAATTTTAAATTTATTAAAATTATTAGAATATTAGAATTTATTAAAAATATTAAAAGAGCAAAATCTGCAATATCGAGTTAAAGTATTGTAGGGATTCA
>JAFIDM010005469.1:0-10446 GCA_023159025.1 Thereuonema tuberculata
AGAAATGCGGTTACAAATCAACTTTAGAATAGGAGATGTGTTAATTTTACCATTGTTAGGAATTTCTTTCAATTCAAAACTCCTTTTTTTCACTTTCAATTGGTTTCCAGATAAGATCCAATCTTAAAAGCAGACATCTACTTAAACTATCTGTCGAATTGCATTCAACGATGGAGTTTACCTTTTACCAACTTTTCGCGCCAACAATCACTGCAGCTTGATTGTCACCGATAGAGGGCGTCGAGATGGTGATCTTGGCACCGTAAAGAGACTTAATTGCGTTCGCTGCAACCGAGTCCTTGGAGTTCAGTTCAAGAGCGTATCTCATGCGTATCGTGTTCGTTTTCCATAAATTTCGCACTCAGTTAGGCTTCCGGGAGTATTTCCGATCCATTTCGAAACCTGCGAGCCGAAATACCTAATTAGTGAGTTGGTAAAGAATTATTCTGTTCAGTGCCTATTAGGATGGTGTTAGCAGTTCTACGACCAACTTAGCAACAGTAAATCCAAATGAAATGGAAAATTGATTAAGAAAAAAATTTAAACTTGCTGATAGACTTAATAAAAAATTTACTTGTCTTCTTTCTTTCCTTGTCTTTTTTTTTTGAAGATTGTTAATATCTTCATGGAAAATCCACAAAACTTACAGTTTTACTTGCATGATTATAATATTATTATTAAACTATTGTAAAGATTTTTATATTACAAATAGTGACCGGCATTTTTTTCTAATATACTTAAGACTGACCTCTTACAGGACAATGTTAATTGTTATTAAAATTTAAGGTCTACATTTTCCATCCCAATATTGAAATTGGCCATTTCAGCAATTGGCCAAATTCTGTCCATTCCGTGAACTGGCTTCTTCGTTGATCTCTTTCTTGATCCAAGATCATTTGTTCACTTCATTAACTGAGTAGCTCTTGCAGCAGGTCTTGAAGTGACCAGCTGCTGAAAGAATGATAAGCCTGTGTTAACGTATATGGAAAATTAATATTAAAATATAAAAAAAAAATCTATGAAATTATGAGAAGTTCTCGGTTGCAATGTGAATGCATTTTCGTTATTGTTGGCTTAATGTAAGTGTAACATGGATTCGACATTCAATTTAGAATATGTATCTTTCTTTGTTATTGGCATTGCTAATTACTTGCTACTATGATTGCTTAATGGTAATCCATTCTAAGATAGTGAATAATTTTGTGTTTATTTTACTACTATTTTTTTATTTAGTACAAGTGTCCAGTTCATGAAATAGGCAGAAATTCATACAAGAGATCATTTTATGTATGTTATCTGTCTTGCCTTTCTTGTAAATGTTGGTATAAAGAATGCAAACTGTCTGCTAAATTCCCAAACTTGGAACCTGCCGTTCTTGCAAGTTTTGTGATGCTTTGCTTGACTGATATCAACTCTTTCGTAATGAATCCATTGCTTGATAAAACTGATTTGATTATAGAAATATTTTTCACAATTTAGCTTTTGCTATATTTATCTTTTGAAAAATCGAGTTACAAATTTGCAACATCGATCACAGAAACTTTTAAGCTCTTGTTTGCTTATGAGGCCTTCGCCTCTATTTCCACTAATTGGATTATTCGAAATGCTTTAGTGTATTTCATTATTGAAACAACAAATATTATTATTATGATAAATTTTAAAATTTTTAGGACAATGATTTCTTAATAAGGATTTTAATGTTTAAAATTTTAATGAAAATATTCCAATTCAAAAGCAATTTTAAAAATAAAATCTTAAAAATAACATTTGTTTTACATTATTTAAGGCTCAGTATTTAGAAGGTAGATTAACTTTTAAAAAATAAAGAGGGATTTTAAAATTTATAAGTTTTTCTCCAACCGGTATGTTTTGTTTTTTTTTAATCTTTTTTTTTTTTTTTTTGCTGTCCTTGTTAAAAGAATTGAGAATAATCATATTTTTTTGTTAACTTTCATATCGAGACGTTATCGTTCATTGCTTAATGATTATGATTGTCAACTGCTGTAAACAAGATCTCATTTATTGATATTTATTAATAAACTAATTCGCTGTGTAATTTTAATGAATCTTTTAGGAGTCAGAAGTGGCGCAAGAACAATAAGTTTTTCCAATTTTGTGACCAACTATAAAAGATAGATTGGTCATGCAACTGGATAAAATGTAGATCTTTTTAAGACAACAAAATGCTACAAAAATCTTTCGAAAAAAGTTATTGGTTTCCAAGATGGCGCCTTTTAAAGGGTCAAATTTTGACTTTTTCTCAATTTAAAAGAAAAGTATAAAAGTTGGAAGAGAACATTATATTGAGAAAATGTTGCTATTTGAAAGATATATCAGTCATTCACAAACGTTTCTGCGTTTGCAAGATACATGCAAAAATGTGAAAAAAGATGTGCTTCCAGATATTGTCTTTGTGCGCATGCTCAGGAATGTAACAGATAACCGATTACCGTATATTCTCCGATCTCAATATTAGTTTGCTAAGTAAATAATGTTTTTTTAAATGCTATATATGCAAAGGTTCCGGAGTGAAGCGACGGTATCCAGCTAGTTTGTTGAGTAATAAAATTGCATTAAATAGTCTAGCGAAAAATTTAAAACTATATTTTTGTAAATTTCTTATGTTACTTAATTTATAAAAAGAGCGATCCTTTAACTCTGCTCTTCCTCCACAATAGTCAATAACTTATCCAGACTTCCTCCCGAAATAAGGAATTCTCACCTTGTTACGAGATTAAATGATATATCCTCATACCACGTTACAAGATTCTTTGAAAGGGACCTCAGAGATCTGTTACAGAATCTACGGTCTTAGAACTAATTTACATACATATCAATCATATTTTTTCTGTAATCATCAGCAACAGAGATAATGAATTAAAATAATTTCATACCAACATTCTAAAAATGAGAGGTAATAAAGTGTTTGACTAGAATATTATCCATTTTTACCATTTTTCAATGGAATCCATGTTTAATTTTCAATAATATTATCATTGGATAAACTTTTTGCACTCCGGGGTGAGATATACTCAATATTTACATTTGGTGCGTTGGGCCTTTTTCAGGAGATGTAGATTATTACATTGAGCCTGGCACATTTCAGTTCTTCCCGATAAGTTGCTTGCGTGGCTGGCTTCTTTAGCGGCACACTGATGTAACGTTATCTCCTGAAGAAGGACCGAGGTACCGGACTGAAATATTGACACTATCTCACCCCAAAGTGCGAAAATTCCTCAGACAATGAGCTTGTCCAGTCTCATGTCCCACTCCTCTTTCAGAACCAGGTATTATCGCCTTATTTTTTTTCAATGAAGTTTTTATCATTGTAATTGTTTCTAGTTCTTTTTTCCTATTTTAAATGTTTCACGTACATCTTAATTTAAAGTGAAATTTCACTGTGCAATGAACAAGTAGATTGGAAAAGAATACTTACTTAATCCTGCGATTCACTTCTACTTTCTGACTTCTTCAAAATACTTGATCCTGAAAATAAGATGAAAGACTCGAATAAGAATTGCTTCTGACTTCTTAATAAATTCAACATTCTATTAATAATTCAATATTTTTAATTCGTTTCCGCCAGCAGATTATTAAAAAACGTATTCCTACAAACTTGTGGACCTGGGGAAGATACGAGATTGGAAAATGCTCAAAACATTTATCTTTTTAAATAACCTTTGAATTAAAAAGATTGCAAACTCCCTTACAAATATCATTTGTAAGAGAGTTTACAAACTTTTTAATTTAATTTGAGCCATTTATCTCGAGTTTCTACCATCTTGCTGATCTTTCTGGTACGTTAGAGAATGTTGAAATATTGCTACTTTTTTACTAATTAATAAAGTAATTTGTAAGACTAATTACTAATAAATAAAGGTAAATAGTTTGCAAATAATGCAGGTGCTAGTGAATCCATTGAAATAAATTAACTGTCGAGCTTTCAGAGCGTCAGATTCACTCTCCTTTTCGTTCCATTACAGAGTCCCCAGACCCTCCAGTTCCTCTGCACCCAATTAAGTTATGGTCGTGCCGTTATAACTCAAAAGAAAATTGAAATCTTTAAGAAATGTTAGGTGTATCCCACAGGGGCCCAAATGATTAATCTGGTTATTGAAGGTATGGCTCCACGTTTCAGTGACCCGGGACTGAAAAGAGGCAGGGGGTCAGTCCAGCACTCGCCCTGCGCTGAATTTGAGAAAAAAAAAACTTGGGCTTTTTTTTTTTTATTTAACAGAGGGCTGAGTAAGCCCTAGGATCCGTTTATAGAAGAATGCAGAAATGAAAAATGCAGAAAGAAATATGTAAATTCTAAAATATTCAAAATAATATTAAAAAATAAACACATTACATTTTTAACAACTTCCTTTTATATATCGCACAATAATAAAATAAATAAATATGTAGGGCTGAAGATACCCTAATAGTACTGTGCCTTTAAGGTCTATTGTTAAGATCTTAAGAATTAATCAAGCTCTTAGGCAGCCGAAAGGAGAGAAAAAGAAGAAAAAAATATAGGAAATGAATGAAACTCATTCCTACCAGCTCTAAGTTCGAACTAGATTCAGCCACATCAGCCAAGTTAGTACTAAGCCAATTTGTAAATTGCTTGTTATGCCTAAACGGAGCCACACATAGGCTGGCAACATGAAAGTTGTGATATCTTTTATTGATTTGACTATTCCTGACGGACACAACTGGTTTTCAGTCTTATTTAACTAAAGCCATCTGCTAAATTTCGCTGGCCATCTGTAAAAGTTTCCTCTGTTATCGAATCAAGTATTTTCGAATCGAGTATTTTCGATGGAAAGCCAATTACAAGGACCAAACACTGATTTTGAGAAAGAACAAACAACTTCCACAATATTCAGAATTAATAAAATTCCTTTCCAGGGATTGTGAGGCTTCTCATATCATTCAGTCTGTTTCTCCCACGCCCAACCTTCCAATTAACTTTTGAACCTCTTCTGACACATTTTCTGAACATCTTAAATTTTCTCTCAAGAAATTTGGATTTCACACAGTCTTCGAAGCTGTACTAAATTATCCCATTCAATGTCTCCAAGAAAAGATATATTCCTGTTTTCATAAAACTGGTGTTGCATATCAAATACAATGTTCCACTTATCACAAAGGAATAGGTATGTCACAACAAATTCTTTTAAAACGTATTAAATAACATCAAACACAAAATACTTCAGCCATAAAATAATCATTTATTAGAAAACTCATTACAAATTTGTAATTGGCAGGAAATCAAAATTTTAAATTCAGACAAAAACACTTACAGTTTAAAAATTAAAGAGATTCTATTAATTTAAAAACTTCACAATATTCTCACTAATAGAAAATATGAAATTCCGTTATTACATATATCTTACCGATTGATTGCTTGTAACTATTTCTGTATTTTTATATTTCTGTTTTGTAATCATCTCTATGTGAGATCTTGTCATACTGTTTAAATTTCAATTCCGTTTTCCTTTTTATAAATTGAAGGTAGCCTACATTTTGTAACTCTTTGAAAATGGATCACACAAGATTAGAAACATGTATATTTATTTTGATTTACAAAGTTCGAAATTCATTTCTTGTGTTTAGTACGAAAAGACAATCTGAGTACTTCACTTTTTCCCGTTTGGGTCGAGAATTTGGAAGGAGACAAAACTTTAGGTAGACAAAAAATCATTAGAAACGAAATACTGGATTTCAATTGATGCCTTAACCATGTTCACGAATATGCTTGCTACGTTTATGTTTATGAATAATACATAATATATTTAGGAATATTAATGTCTCCGTTAGTTGAAATACCAATAAAATTATTTGGATTAAGGCAATTGGATTTAGTGTTTGCAGAATTTAATTATTGTTAGCAATAGAAATAAAGTTTAAAGTGCGTAACATTATCTAATAAACCAAAAATCAGAAATGCAGAAGACTAAAAGATTCAACAGATATCTGCTATAATTTAAGAAAGTCAATTCACTGTGAGTAACTGGCCATATTGGTTGAGGATCTCATATTCGTTCTCAACTGTCTCCATTCAGTATAGATAGATCCGTAATTTTGTCCATTTACGATTGTTCTCCCGTTCTGGTCAATGATATCAGAAGTTGCCGGGACAAGAAGTCAGTTTTTTTTTTCAAAACCTTCAGGCCATGGAGAGTCTCACTCAAACGAGTACCCTAACATTTCTTCCCTTTTGTGTCGCTGAAACTAAACGGAGATTTTTCGTTTAATTTGCTGTTTTCAAAGCCTCCACAACATGAAAAAGAGATTTTTTAAAGAAAGTAGGCTTAAAGTTCTTGAAAGCTCTCACTAACCTGATACTTTCTCCCTACCTGAGTAATTGGAAATTACAGCAATAATTCCGACGACAATCAAGCGCAAAAATAACTGATGAAGTTTTGGAAAATCTCTGAACTCCACTGATAAGCTCCTCTAATTACACGCGAAACCTCTGGAAAATAGCAGTGGCAATAGGATTCATTCCATTTTCGCTTCGGTTCCATCCAATACAGAATTGTGCTAAAATTATGACATCCTTGTAGATGGTCGACTTCAGTTCAACTAACATTAGAAAATACTTAGCTAAGTTCACTTACATTCTCAAGTTTATTTTCACAATAAACTAAACCCTTAAGTGTTACACTTGAGTAAGTTAGAATTAACAGCGAAGCCGTTTGATAAATAATTCAGAACTTCCTTTTTCTTTTCCTGTCTTCGTCTTCCATTTTTTTTTTTTAATTAGGCAAACTGATACTTAAAATTCACTAGAAGTTGTCGACAGACTAATAAATATTCGTGTTTGTCTTCAATATCGATTCTGTTTTCGTAAATATTTCATGTCCTTTATTCAGCAGCAACGCAACTACAATGGGTAATTATGCAAATTGCGTCTGTGTCCTATTGATCTGCATTTCTGACAGCCTAATCAAATATTAAAAGTCTTCGCCGCCATTTCTTTGTTAGTATCTTGGTTCACGATTAATGATGTTAATTAGCTAGTACTTTTCTAAAACAGTAGACAAGAAAGATTCTTGGACAAGTCTTTGTCTGAAAGGTAGTCGATATAGCTGTGACAGCAACGAATTAGTGCTTACAAGATAATGACTGTCTTCATGTGCATCTAATTTATGTGCGTTTTCAACATTCATTACACCTAAGTGATTTCAAGGTTTTTCTCAACATAAATAAGAACAATAAATAGAATGATGTTAATGAACAAGCAAACGCAAACAACTTCTATAGTAATCAAACTGAAACTCAGTTTTTTCTTACAATGCTTTTCATAAAAACAAGAGTTATACATAAGCTACTGTCCCTTCATTTGTCTGCTGTAAATTAGTTACTTGATACCAATTATTTTTCCACATCCTAAGTTTAGTTATCTATTTTTTTGTTCTATAATTGATGAAAAAAGATTCAAAATTTTATTATTAAAAAAACAACAACAAGAAAATCGAAAGAACTAAAAGCTTACTTTCTTCAAAGTGTAATTTCGTATTTGTTTTAAAAAACTTTTTTTTTTTTTTATTGTGAAAACGACGAAAACGAAACGACTACATAAATTTTCAAATTATAATATCAACTTAATACACAATTGTCAAAACATTCCATTTCTTTGAAAAAAAGTAATTATTATTTATTTAAAATTTTGCCTAAATGTATTCAGTTTAGTGGTATCTAACCATGCGCAAATGAATTAGCTAAAAAAATTAATATCATTTATTTAAAACATGAGAATTTAATATAAATAGGATAGAAATCCATTTTATAGATTCCAATGCTTTTCTATTGGAATTTTTGTCACCATCTCGCGAGAGTTAGACTGTCGCAAATCCTCGAATATACATACCAATTATCAAGAAGATCCATTCCAGTGTTTCAAAGTTATTATACAGACACACCTATACATAAACTGGCTGACTTGATGAGGCTCAATTTCTAATTCGAAAATAGGCTTAAAAAAATGGCTTTCGTTTCAGTAATAACAATGGATACATTACAGAGAAAAGTATCTTGTTTTTATTTGAGGCTGTAGGTTTTTTTTTTTCATAGAATCGTTGAAGATACTGAATTCTTTAAAGTCTTTCAGTCAGCAAGACAGTTTCCGAAGTAATTCGACACTTCTTACAAAATCAAATTAATCTTCATTTCTTCGCATCTTTGTACATCTCTTTATATACACGATATTTCGTTCAGAATTATTTCTGAACATCTTCAGGCATCACAGAAGGAATAAATAGATTAATCCATCTGTCTCTAAAAACATAAAACCTCTAATTGATACGTAAATTTGAATTTAAGAATATAAAAAACAAAACAAGTATATGATATAAACAATCTATGTGGATTTTGCCTTATTACTTAACATCCTTTTAAAACACTCCAATGAATAAATGGTTATTTGTAATACTTTTGTCTGATTGACACATTTAAAATTGTTAATAATAAATGTTTCTACAATAAGTCTGCCGTTCCGGCATGGCCTAGTGGTCTTTCATGAGGCCGATGTATCGGAATCCGGCATTGGCATTTCCTTTCCTTTCCTTTAATTTATTAGGAATAGATCATAAAATAGCATAGGCAAATAGGAAATATCATTCTGGTTGAAGATGATTAGGAGTTACTAAGGATTGACTGGAGTAAAGTGTTCTGGGTCAGCTAGGGAATAAGGAAAAAGAGAAGAAATTACTATTAATGAAGTTAACATAAATAAAATACCTAGTAAATCTTTTAAAGAAAAAAAAGGGGTGAGAAAAGGATGTGTTCGAATCCGGCATTGGCATGGATGTTTGAAAAATTTCCGTTCCTGTGTTTGTCTGCTTCTTCATCTTCCTCTTCCGATCTGAAATCATTCCTTAATTCTTTCAGTACGCCACCAGAAACCATCTCAGTATCTGATCCCAGGATATTCTATGGCTGCTTCTAGGAGTTCGCCATGATGGCAAAGCTAGAGTGCCATAGAACACGGTTCTGCGAAGTATGGTGCATATCGACTAACAAAAAAAAACAATAAGTCTCTTATAAGTCTTACAAATCTCTTTGTATTTAATTCGAAGAAGAACTGGATCAGGATTATGAGCATTTAACAAACAATGGTCTATTATACTTCTCTGTTATGCCTGAAGAAGCTCAGAAATAAGTCTGAACGGAATATCGAGTATGTAAAGAGATTGTACAAAGATACAAATAAATTTAAGCAATGTCATCGATTCAAAAAATCTGCATTTCTAAGAATATTCTAATTCAAGCCAGTTGCTACACGACATTAAGTATTTAGGTTACTAAACTTCTAGTAAAAAAATAATATGTTTCTATATACATTTTTCTTATGACAAATTCTTACCAGTTCATTATGAAAAACTATATTATAAATAAATAGACAGTTACTTTGTTGATTGTTTTGTGTTTTTTCTTCTTTCACCACATATAACAGAAATGCGTCTAAATGTTAATTACTGTAAAAGAGAGTAACTCATAAAAAATACATACTCGGTAGAGATGTTAATAACTTTCTTCAGTAAGATAAGTTGATTCGACTAAGCTAATGTTTTAAGTTTTGCAAAGTTGTCTAAATTCCGTAGATTCCGATACAAACATTACTAAGCTAAGTAGAATTGGTTGTAGCTTTCAGGCAAATGTTTTAGAAATCTTCTAACACCGTAATTCCATTTTCATGGCTAGAATTAAAAACATTTTAAAAACCATTAGCAATTACACGATTATTAGGCTTTCAACTTGTTTGCCTTACACGGAAGAACTTCCTAAATGTTTCTAATAGAAAAGTTTCACCTTCCAAATAGCTTTAAGCTAATTTAATTACCAACCCTATTAACTTTACGAAAGTCTAAGCTAAAGTTTATGTAATCTCCTGACCTCAAAGACATTTCTCATTTTAAAAGCTATCCTTAAGCAACACTCGCAGATAACTTTATTAATGTATGCATCCTGTTGAACCATGCGTCTCGAAAACTACAATAACATCAAATTCAATGTTATGGGATAAAATGTATGAAAGTCTGGTAGCGTCATATCAGTTTCTCAAGAATAAAATTGATTTGTTGAAAAGGTCTTAATAGATGACAAAGAATACAAAAAGGGCGTGGCAATTACAAATGGATTAATTCCAATGTTAAAAACAGTATTTTCTCAGAAGATTCCTTTTTCAAAGAAAAAAAAGAACAAATATCTCTTAATTGTACAAGACATATTCAAAATATTTCTTTTATTGTTATTTGTTACAATGTCAAAGTTCTGTTAGATATTCAAAAACTCCCATTAAAAGATGTTTAAATTGTTTACAAACTTTGTTAATTAATTAATGTAAAACTAAACTGATAAGAAAATTTCAGATACTAAAACCCAAAAATAAAAAAAATATACGAAGAATTACTATATCGACACTTGTTAAAATCCGATTAGCCAAAATTTAATTGA
>JAFIDM010005470.1:0-10446 GCA_023159025.1 Thereuonema tuberculata
TTTAATTTAGACATGTGCTGCTTTTATCTTGTTTTTGGTTTTCATAAAATTATTTACATGTCTATGAACAATTATTACTTTTCCAATATTTATATAAGTAGGACCTTCTTGAAAACAAATGACCTCTCTCATAGCTTTGCCCAAATTAAAGAACAACTTCCATGCTGTGAAGAAAATACTAAAATTAAACAAAAATGTAATATCAGAAATATCCTGCATTCAGCTGTAATAAGATAGAATCCTTATAATTCTTCCAATCTACGATGAGGACATTTATTTCCTAATCAAAGTAAAATCAAAAAAATTAAAGTTCGTTTTTCCTAAAAATCTTTGAAATACTTATATACTAAATAAGAATTTGTTTCAATATGAAAGAAAACATCATTAGGATTAAGATATATAATTTTACCATGAGTCAAATATTTCTATAACGGGAAGAAATGTTTCTGTAAAGAAATTTTAATGGTAGTAAAAAGTTTAACGTGCAGGTATATAATAAAGTGAATAAATACAAAACTGATCATTATATATTATAAAAGCGTTATTTTGTCTGTCATAAGATTTTACGTTTTTCCAATTTTATGACCAAACTATAAGAGATAGAGTGGTCCTGTAAATGGATAAAATGTAGATCTTTTTAAGACAAACAAAATGCTACAAAAATCTTTCGAAAAAAGTTTTTGGTTTCCAAGATGGCGCCTTTTAAAGGGTCAAATTTTCACTTTTTCTCAATTTAAACGAAAAGTATAAAAGATGGAAGAGAACATTATATTGAGAAAATGTTGACATTTGAAACGCGTTTGCAAGATACATGCAAAAATGTGAATTTTCTGTGTGTGACGCCGACCCGCAATACATCCGCGTTATTCGGAGAAGCCGCAACGGGCTGGGAAGTTATATATTCTCCGACGATCGCAACATTAATTTGCTAAATAAATAAAGTTTCTGTGATGAAATAATTTAAAAGTGATATATTATTTTAAATCCCTGATTTCATGTGTGACAAATGACACAGGTTTGGTGGCGATAACAAAGAACTCAAGCCAACAATTGAAGGCACGAGACATCACAATCTCGCGCAAATGAAGTGTTTCAATTGTTGGAACGGACGAGACAATCTCAGTTCCTAGTTACCCAGCGGTGAAGCAGGATGTGCTTCATAATATGCATTGTAAGAACGTTTAAACTCCAAAGTTAAGAACTCTGCATTGTAAGTATGAAAGTATACTTAACATTCCAATAAAAGTAAAACCCGTCTCACAATGGGTTATGGGTTCCACAATTGGTTATGGTGCCAGCAAGGCATCGAACTGCGCGAAGACGGAGTTTAGTTGAGGCCAATGCAACGCATCTGTTCCGGTTAGGCTTAATCCCGTAAGCTTCAGGGAAAAGAGGAATAACTTAGGAAGTGTGTTGAACAGTAATTAGCCAGTAAATGTATTGCAGTCAGGATAACTGTGTTTTCCGATTAATGAAAATAAGTAGTTATGGACTAAATATTTGGTTATAGACTTAAAACACATCGTTGCAAGTAACGAGAGTTAAGATGGTCGCCAAACGTTCGGTAAACGTGGAAGATGTCGCCACGTGTTAGGCTTATGAACTGTCCGACAATTTAAGTAAGATTTAAGTAACCTAGACAAATAAATCAAAGGATTTAAAGTGTAAAAGAACAATTTATCGGCAAAATGGCACATGCATTGATAATGTTCAATGGGAACAATTATGTCCCATGGAAGCGAAATATACAGACAATCCTTCAAAAGAATGGCCTATGGCGCGTTACTACAATGAGTTTGGATGAAATTACATCCATTGAAGAAAAAGGGATTCAATTTAAGCTTTTAGATAAGGCTGAAAGGGCAGTAGGAACAATACGAAATAGTATAGAAGATAAATTCCTTATAATGCTAAAAGAAAGAACTGATCCCAATAAACTCATGAAAGAGATAAAATCGGTTTTCAATCTAGAAGATTATTTGAGAATTGCTAGACTAAAGAGGAGAATTTATAATTCTACAGAATTCGAAGATGGTGATAACTTACCAGATAAATTTTTAGAGCTGAAAGAGCTACTAAATGAGTTAATTGAGCTAGGAGGTGAAATCAATAATAAAGAACTGTGTAGGGCAATTTTATCAGGTTTACCACCTAGTTACGATTCTTGTGCCCAGAATCTAGTTAAAATTAGGAATGATGTAGAATTTACCTATGACCATGTAATCACTCAAATAATTTTAGAGTACAATCGCAAGAATTCCAAGAATGTCTACAAAAATGGCAATCAAGATTTATGTAATAAATCTGCAGTTGTAGCTGGAAATAAGAAAAAAGAAAACCGACTTGACAAGGCTGAAAAGAATAACGATTCAAGGCAGCCGAAAGAAAGAAGGAAATGCTATTATTGCGGTCAAATCGGGCATATAGCGAAGCAATGCTATAAAAAGAAAAATAAGGAAACTGACAAAGCTAAAGAAGGCAATAAACACATTAACAGAAAAGATAAAAAGAATGTCTTTACAAGTGTAGTGGCTTTAAATGCTAATATATCATCAAACAAATCAATATGGTACATGGATAGTGGTTCCACCCACAATATTTGTAACCAAAGAGAACTGTTTAGTCAATATACTAAATTGGACATCCCAAAGAAGGTTTACGGCGCTACAAATAAGCCGATTGATGCAATAGGAATAGGTTCCATGATTTTAGAAGTTAAATTACAAAATGGTGAAACCAGGAAGATAAATTTAACTAATGTACACCATGTTCCAGAGATGAGTGTGAATTTGATATCAGCGGGACATATGGCATCAAAGGGATATTTCCAGTATATATAAGGAGATGATTATATTGTAAAGAATAAGACTAACACTATAATAATACAAGGAAAAAGAGTTAACAATTTATATGAGGTCCCTTGTAAAGCCGTTAATGATGTTTGTCAAGTTAACTTAGTCAAGGACAAAAACCAAAGAACTTTAATCTTAGGCAAAGAGAAAAATAATCTTTCCAAGGTACAAGCAGCCTACTTTAATGAAGTCAAGCATTCCAAGTATAAGTTATGGCATGCGAGGCAAGGACATATTTCAAAAGAGAAAATGAAAGTCATTTTAGACCAAAAGTTGCTTAGAGGTATAGAGCAAGTAAAAATTCCAAAAGAAGACTCTGAAAGTTTTTGCGAAAGTTGCAAAAATGGGAAAATGACGAATGCTCATCACATGAGGATGAAAGCCATTAGAGGAAAGGGAATTTTGGAATACATCTATTCTGATGTATGTGGTCCGATAGACATTAATAATGACTCTCAAGTGAAATATATCCTATGCATTATAGATGATTTCAGTAGGAGAAGCTTTGTAAATTTATTTAAGAGGAAGGATCAAGTGCCGGAATATATGAAGCAGTTAATAACTTACATAGAGCGCCAAAGTAAGGCGAAAGTGATAAACCTGCTCACGGATCAAGGGAAGGAGTTTGAGAATAAGGAACTCAACAATTTCCTAAGAGAGAGAGGAATTGCACATAAGATGACGTCTGCATACTCTCCACAGCAAAATGGTATTACAGAGAGGTTTAATCGTAAGTTGATGGAAGCGGCACGAACCATGTTGATTGCTTCTGACCTTCCGCCAAAATTCTGGACTTATGCAGTAGAATGTTCAAATTATGTTCTTAATCGAACACCTCATCTGAAGTTAAAGAATATTACTCCAATGGAAAAATGGTTTAAGAACGGAGGAGCACCAAGTGTAAGACATCTGAAAACATTCGGAAGTTTGTGCTACCTGAAGAAACCGAGAAATGCTATAAGGAGTAAAGTGGACTCTCGAACAACCAATGGAATTTTTCTTGGGTATTCTCCATGCACAAGAGGTTACAAGATATGGAATCTTGACACCAACAAAGTAGAGGAAATGAGAAACGTGTATGTAAATGAGAATCGAAGAGCAAGAGATCTAATGAACAAGCAAAAGACTGATCATGAAGAAATGAAGAGAAAACTATCGTTTGATTCATCAAGTAAAGTTCAAGAATCCTCTTCATCAAACGAAGAAGATGAAAGTAATGTGAACATCCCGTCAACGAGAAGCTGTGAAGCAGACTCGAGTGAAGACGAAGAAGGATTTACTGATGAAGATAGGACTCATGATGCTGAAGAAAGAACGTCTAGCTCATGTGATGCTGATTCTAGCAAGAATGACACAGAAGATCCTGTGGTTGACAAAGGTTACATACAACTAAGAAGCAGAAGAGTTACTCGTACACAATGCGTGAAGATACATGGAGATGTTGATGTCCAAGAGCCGAGAAGTTATGAGGAGGCATTGAACAGCCCAGAAAACCAAAAGTGGCGAGAAGCAATTCAAGCAGAGCTAAAGATCTTGGAGGATCATCACACGTGGGAAGAATCGGAGGTCCCTAATTACGTGACACCCATAAGCACAAAGTGGATATTCAAGTTCAAAAAGAAGTGTGATGGCACGATGGATAAATTCAAGGCCCGTTTAGTAGTGAACGGATACATGCAAAAGCAAGGTGTGAATCACGAGAAGACGTATGCACCGTCACCAAGTGCTGAAGTAATAAGACTAAAGCTGACCTTGTCGTTGAAGAGAAAGAACCAGATACATCAATGTGATGTGCGAAGCACCTCTCTCAACGAAGATGTAGATAGCGATATATATCTGGAAATACCACAAGGTGTAAAAATCAAAAGTAAAGACTCCAATAGTCTGAAGCTGTTGCGTTCTTTGTACGGTTTGAAGCAAGCCGGGAGAAACTGGTTTGAAACCATGAAAACGAAGCTGGTAGAAAAAGGATTCAAGACCTTCAAAAGTGATCCATGCATATTCAGATACCCAAAGGACGGTGTAATGAACTATTTGATCATCTACGTGGATGACATGATCATCATGGATAAACGAACTCAACATATTAAGGAAATGAAGGAAATCCTGAATAAGATGTTCACCATTAAGGATCTAGGTGAGATTCATGAATTCCTAGGAATGGAGATAAATTATCAACGAAGCAAAGGCTCCATGACTATATCACAAGAACACTTCATTAAAGATCTGTTAAAGAAACATGGAATGGATGATTGCAAAGCAGTATCAACCCCATTCTGTCCAGAGAGAAGAGAAGAAAAAACAGATGAAGACTCTCAACTGTTAGGTAAAGACGAACACCTCAAGTACAGAAGTCTGATAGGAAGTCTATCATATATATGCAGTTCAACGATACCAGATATCGCGTACACGGTGAATAGATGGACGGAAAAATGCAATTCACCATGTGTCAATGATATGCGTAAGGCAAAACGCATCATTCGATATCTGAAAGGGACTGTGTCAAAGGTGTTGACACTCTCCAACGAAGATGACACTGTAAAGGCTTACAGTGATGCAAGTTTCGCAGATCGAGCAAAAGGTTATTCAACTTCAGGTTATGTAATTTATGTGGGAAAGTCCGCAGTAACCTGGAAGGCTCACAAACAAAGCCTAGTTGCTCATTCAACACAAGAAAGCAAGTTGGTTGCAGTATGCGAAAGCGCTACAGCAATCGTAAGCTTGAAGGGCTTCTTAGATGAACTCAAAGTACTAGAAGAAGCTACTTCACCAATCGTACTATACTGTGACAATCAAGCGACTTTGAAGTTGATTGATGACAAGTTCAATCCAACTATAAGTCGCCACATAGACGTAAAGTATCACAAGGTGAAAAACTATATGGACCAGAAGATCAACGCAGTAAAATACATCCCAAGTGAAGACAACACTGCAGACATTTTCACCAAGACCCTAAGTGCTGTGAAACATCAAAAGTGTGTTAAAGAACCGGGATTAAAATAAACACATTTTAATTCCAAGGGGGGAAAGTCAAAATTTAAAAAAATTTCTAAGTGTTGTGCAATTTTAAAGTACTTATTATGGGTTTTGTAATAGTGCTACGATTAGTGACCGTTTGTGTTAATGTGAAAACAGTGTTAATATGATGTGATATATTCAAATATTCAGTGCTTCGAGAAACTAAAGTTTAAGTACCACCAAGTGTCATTTGAAGGGGGGGATTGTGATGAAATAATTTAAAAGTGATATATTATTTTAAATCCCTGATTTCATGTGTGACAAATGACACAGGTTTGGTGGCGATAACAAAGAACTCAAGCCAACAATTGAAGGCACGAGACATCACAATCTCGCGCAAATGAAGTGTTTCAATTGTTGGAACGGACGAGACAATCTCAGTTCCTAGTTACCCAGCGGTGAAGCAGGATGTGCTTCATAATATGCATTGTAAGAACGTTTAAACTCCAAAGTTAAGAACTCTGCATTGTAAGTATGAAAGTATACTTAACATTCCAATAAAAGTAAAACCCGGCTCACAATGGGTTATGGGTTCCACAGTTTCTTTTTTGAATGGTGTATATGCAAGGGTTCCGGAGCGAAGCGACGGTACCCGGCTATTATTATTATAATATATAAAAACGTATATTATAAAACGTTATTCTGTCTGTCATTCTGTAAGCAAAATGCTAAATTACAAATTACTAAAATGTTACTAAAATAGCGAATCTATTCATAAAAAATGAAAATATATTAAACAACTGTCCAACTATACTGATTGGCGACGTAAATATAGATATTTTCAAAATGAATAAAAACAATGTAGTACAGAAATACGTAAAACTTATGTGCAATAATGGTTTCAAAAATCGTCTTTACGGAACAACAAGAAACTGTACAATTCAAGGAAATACGAAAACAAATATAGATCATATTTTCGTAAATAAACATGATATCAAAACACCAGGAATAATATGTAAAGAACGAATCGGATAACAGTTGAAAATGAGAAAATAACAGATCCAAATATAATCTATAAAGAACTAATCAATGATGTTAACAAAACAAAATTCATGACAATCTACATATATAAAAAGAAAAGTCCTGACTCACTCACTCACTGACTCATCAACGCCCACCCCAAACCCTTGGATCTAGAAAGCTGAAATTTTGCACAGAGGTTTCCTTTATGATGTAGACAAGGAATAAGGCCGGATTTTTCGAAATTCGGGATAGGGAATAATCTGGCAAACTGACGACGAAGTGTGTGGCGCCAACCCGCAATATACCTGAGTTAAGTGGAGAAGGGCACAACGGGCTGGGAAGTCGTATATTCTCCGATCTCAATATTAATTTGCTAAATAAATAATTTTTTTTTTAATGCTATATACACAAGGGTTCCGGAGCGAAGCGACGGTACCCGGCTAGTAAGTAAATAAAAGGTTCTCGCACCCTTATTATGTCGGGAATCTGGGATTTAGATAAAAATTAGCCGATAAAAACAAAACAAAAAAAAAAACATTTCGATGTGTTCTTATCTTATTATTATTCTAATTGTTCTTGAAATTGTTGAAAATATTGAAACAACTTCTCTCAATAGTTCTTAAACCAATTATAGAACTACTTCCATGCTGTGAAGTAGGAAAAACATTTCTTTTGTTACAATCGAAGGAAGAATCAAGTTGTTTCATCAGTAGTCTCATGATTCATCCTGCATTCAGTTGCATTAAGATGGAATCGTTATCCTTCCTTCTAATCTAAGAGGAGGACATTTATTTTCTAATATAAGTAAAATCAAAAAATTTAAAGTTTGTGAGTTTCCTTTATCCTGATCCACATACATCACGAAGTGAAAAATATTAGTGATTTTCTTTTATCTTTACTTGGAACCCTCATAAAACTCAATATTTTGAACGTGCTTCTAAGTTAGAAGTAAAAATAATATTCTGCGATGTTGATGGTCACAATATTTTAAAACTATCTATGAGATTTGAGTACAATTGTCTGTTCAATGTATTCTTATCCCATTATTATTCCTAAAGTTCTTGGTTCAGTAAAGAAATGTTTTCTCAAATGTGTTGAAAATAGAAACCAAATGACTTCACTCAATAGCTTTTGAAATAATTAAAGAATAACTTCCATGCTGTGAAGAAGGGAAAGTTTTCCTTTTTTACCACCAAAGGACAAAAAAGTTGTTTCATCATTAATCTGAAAAATCACTTCTCTTCAAGAAAGTCCGGCATTGTTTAAGGAACGATCAATTTATTAGAAATATTAAATTAAAAAAAAAAGAAAACATTAAAATTAAACAAAAATACACTAGAAGAAATATTCTGCAATCATTTGCATAGAGATAGAATCCTAAGTTTGTGTGTTTCATAAAAATATTTACAATACTTACCGCCAAATTCTGGAATAGCTTAATAGAGAGAAGACATCAAATTAGCATTTATAGTTTTGCTATTAGTCAACTATTTCTATAAGGATCTTTCTGTAAGGACTTTTGATGGAGTTAAGATAAAAATTAGATGATAGAAAAAAAAAAGAAATGCTAAACTGCGAGAATTCTACTTTATTCAGTTCTAATTAAAAAAAACATTTAAATTAACATAGTTATTAGATAAAGAAATTGAAAACTGCTTAAGAAATACAGAATTTCAATTTTAAAAGAATTTCTCAAAACACTTATTTAAATGTAACAGAATTATTGAACATTTAGAATTTATTTGCGAGATTTACAATATATTGTTGATTAGTTAAATTCGTATTATAAACAAATCATCTGACACATTATTTTATTAAATAAATAGTTAGATGACTAGTTACTTTCCAATCAATCTTTAACCAGTTCCTTTTCAGTTTTTTCCCTTACAATATCCGTCTTTGAAGTATGTACTAGTACCGAGTTTAAAATCCTCAACGGTTTAGGTGTCCAGTTTTCCAGTTTCCATTGTACTGGAACTGGTTAAAGACCAACTGAAAAGAGTGAGAGATCTCATTCGTGTACTACTTAACCAGGAAGAAATAATAGATAAAAGTTTGAAAAGAAATTTAGCTAATGATGACAATGTGAGAGTCATGAACTGGAACCATGAGAAATACTTGGAAATTAAACGTAGGGAAAGGCAGAAGAAATTAAAAAAAGTTGAGCATAAAGAAATCAAATAGGAGTGTCTAATTATGTCATTAACTTAAGTGACCGGAAATTAAATAAGAAGGAACTGGAATTATTGAACAAAGGACTTGACTTTGTGTATGATAAGATCGATTTGTTTGACATTAAGAATGTTGCCAAGTTACAAGCTGCATCAGAGAACTTAGATGATGAATCAAAATCCAACTTTATCAGTGATCCCAACACACTGAAAATTGAGAATACTAAAATAACTAAGTTAAACTTAATGTCAGAAGAAATAAACATATTATTGAACATTGGGAGTGATAAGAAGATCCACGTATCCATGTCTGATTTAAAGGCAACCATTTAGTTATAATGAATAAGACGGAATTCATCGATAAATTGGATAGGTTGATTGAGGAAAATTGGTACTCACTATTAGACGATAATTCCACGATAATACAAGTTAAAGAAAGTTTCCAAAAACTGTTCGACAATGGCTCTATTAGTTATTCGCTCTATTAGTTATGTCAGACCCAAAGATTGGAAGGTCGCATAAAGATCCACAAAAAAGACTATCCAATTAGGCCAGTAATCAACGCTTATCACAGTCCTTTACATAATTTGGCCAGATTTGTGAACAGGATAGCTTCCAAATTGAAGCTTCCAAAGGAGACTGTATTGATTAAGAATTCTAAAGATTTAGCAAGCAAATTACATCATCTATTCAACAACAAGAGAAAGTTTCATATGTTCTCACTCGACGTTGAGAGCAAACGTTGCTGTAGGTGAGACCTTGATGATCTTAGAAAAAATGCCATTTCAAAATAACATCCTTCTAGCGTTCTGTAAATTGAACAATATAGAATTTATGGAGTTGGTTAAGTTAATAACCAGCAGCACATATTTTCCTCAAAATGGTAAAATTTATAAACAGGTAAAGGGTTTCTCGATGGGCTCCCCCCCATCGGATACATTATGCAATATTTTTATGAATTATTTTGAAAAGGACATTTTGATGAACACGAAATTTGATTTTGAGTATTTTAAGTACGCGGATGACGTGCTTATTATTTGGTACGGCATCGTCAGACAGTTTGACGGTTTTTTTGGTATGCTGAACACAAATAAGGATTTAAATTTTAAAAAGGAAGAAGAGTATAATAACAGTTTAAATTTCTTAGATATGACTTTAACTAAAACAGCTAATGGTTTAAGATTGAAGCATTACAGAAAGGACTTCAGGAGTAATTACATGTTGAATTATAATTCAGGTCATAGCTGGCATATTAAAAGAAACATTATTGAAAATTATGTAAGAAGGATAGATGTGTCTTCTAACTTACAAGAAGATTTTGACAATAGTATAAGGAACATGAAAAGATTATTAAAAACGAATGGTTACACGGATCCTTTTGTAGATAAAGCATTAAATGATTACAATAAATTTTAGATTAGGCAGTTGGAAGATAGAAAGAT
>JAFIDM010005471.1:0-10446 GCA_023159025.1 Thereuonema tuberculata
GATTTTCTGTGTTTATTCTCAATAACTTTGAGTTTCCATTCTATTTCGTTTATTGAGAAGCGTTTAGTTGACATTGCATTTTTATAGAATCTCACAAACAAATGAAACTATTTCTTAAAGAAACGCGATTTTCTGTGTTTATTCTTAATAACTTTGAGTTCCCATTCTATTTCATTTATTAAGAAGCGTTTGGTTAACACTGCATTTTTATAGAATCTCACAAACAAATGAAACTATTTCTTAACAAAACGCGATTTTCTGTGAAAATACGACGAAACGCTTCGAGAAAAGGTATGTAGTGCCCTTCCTGCCTTCGGCTCGTCTTGGCGGTGGCACTGCCGTACCTTCACTTTTATACCCTGACAAAAAAATGATATAAGCCTAAAAGTAAATAATAAATAGAGCAAAACAAAACAGTTAAAAGTTAAAACTAACGTTAATTTTGAATTACTGAGTTATCATATTTCTATATTTAAAAGACACTATTCCATTTTCTCAAAAAAATTTAAAAAAGCATATACTAAATTGTTTTTTTTCAGCAATGGAACCCTCTGCACTCTTTGTTCCCCATTTGATCTATCACTTTAATATGTTATTAGGTTCAATTCATTCCAACAATATGTTCACACTTTTATTTTTTTAATAAGCTACTTATTTTACGCTCAAGTTAAAAAAAAATTGTTAAAATGGTCAAGAAAAACCTAATAAGACCATTACTTATTATTAATCCTTTTTTCAGTCCATTGGAACTAATGAAAGAACTCAACATACGGAAGACACCATTTAACTGATGGAAAAATACTTTTCTTCCTGTGTTTTATCTTCAGTCATTCTTTTATCTATTAGTCTTAATCTTTTCTTAAAATAAACAATAAATAGGCTATACATTAAAAATAAAACAGGAAAAATTCATATGATGACCTCCGCCAGCCTCAAATGAATTTCCTTAAGCATAAAAAGACACATAATAATCCTAATATTATATAAACAACAATTTATCACATGGCATCTCAACGTTTCACGGCGATCAACAGTAAACAGCCAGGTCTCAATACAGAAGTCATTAGAATTAATCGTGAAAAGGAATATGGCACCTTCAAAAATTAAAATAAAACAATAAATACGGATTAAAAATAATATAGGAAAAATTCATGTGATGGCCTCCGCCAGCGTCAAATGAATTTCCTTAAGCATAAAAAGATACAGAATAAGCCTAAATTGTATAGACAACAATGATTGAGACCTATGTGTTTACTAGATGACATCTTAGAACGATGTTCGATAGCTTAACATTTGTTTGAAGTAAAGTTGACACTAAATGAATCAAAAGATTTAGAACAGATAAACAAACAATTTAATATCTTTAAACATCAATATAAAGACTTTTGTATCTTCTACAATTCAATAAATTCGATCCTTATGCATCGTCACGGTCCCTGGTACCAGTTAAGTACAGTATTTAACTGTCTTAAAGAGTTCATTAAGATTTTAACCAGTATTCTTGTGAAATGACTTTCACCTTATGTGACTATCCACTAATTGTGTTGCATGAAATGTCTTTGAGTATATACATGTATCTATCTTTCAAAGTTCGTGTTCCTATCACTGTAATCTTTACTTGTCTTAAAGTTCTGAATAATTAAGTTCTTACAAGTAATCTTATTCTTGTGTCAATCTTTCGATTATTCCTTATATTTAATTCGTCGTATCTTAAGTGTAATAACCTTGATCTATTGTTCCTTCTTCTCGTTGATGAATATGTCACGCGAATGAAAGTAATAACTGAAAATGTCAACTTACAGTTCATTCCAGATATCAATGCACCCTTCCTGTGGCTTCTTACCGTCCTGAAGATCTAAATCCATTAATCAAGGCATATAATTGATGTGATATTCGCGAATAGCCTAGAACCGATAGACTTCTACTAGTACTCGTCTCGTAACTTAGCAACGACGACTTTCCTGCAAAAACATAATCATAATGTTAAATTCCTTATCAATTCTTTAAATTGCAGCATTACGAATGTGTAACTTCGATTCTAGACTCTACTCAACGTATCCTTATTGAGTGAAAAGGTTTTCCTTAAACTCCCTGAGTTTCTCTTGAATATTACACCTAGATAAATTCATCGCTTCCTTCCGTAGTCATTCATCCATGGAAGTCAATACAACAATACACGAAGAAAAACGTTCTCTACTTTCACGTGTTATTGTTCATAACAAAAGCGACAATACCATTCTGTTTCACATGGATACATCTCTTTTTTTTTTTTTACAGCATAGGAATTGTTTAGCACTCTTTATTCAACAGTTTGAATATTATTATGCAACAGTCCTTCCCTCCGATTCCTATGGTGTAAAATGTTGTTAACCTTTGACTTGTGAGTAGTTAATCTGAAAGTTTTAACTTCATCCTTAATCTTTCATTTCTTGTCTTGTTCAACTCTTTCGTCAAGATGTCCGCTACGTTTTCTTCACTGGGAACATACTTTAGTTTAATTCCCCTCTTCTTGACGTAGTCCTTCAAAGCATAGTATTTCATGTCTATGTGCTTGCTTCTTGACTGGTTATACATGTCGTATATCATTTGAATGGTGGGTTGATTGTTACACTCGATCTCATTTGTTGTCTTTGCCAAGTCTCGGAATTTCAACTCTTGGAGCACTCTTTTGTGACTAACGATGCTTCTTGCGCATTCGCAACATGCGATCAGTTCACTCTCCTGCGTGGAGTGAGCAACTACGCTTTGCTTCTTGCTTATCCAGAATGTAATACATCCTTCTATGCATATGATATATCCATAGATTTATAGTAGATTTTCCATTCGAACGGTTTCCAAAACTAGCATCGGATAATCCTTTTATGCAATTTTCTTCTTTGGAAAATGTTAGTTTGAGGTCAATGGCTCCACGAAGGTACCTCAGGATTCTTTTAACCCTTTTAACCCAACTTCAGCAGCATCAAAAGAAATTTATATGAAAGTGTCTTTAATTTATGTTCAACAGAGCATTATGGATAAAGTGCCTTTCCGGCATTGCGCGGATGTTTCGTTCCGAGTTGAGAAATGAATTCCCGAATAATTGAACCATGTTATGATGCAGGTTTGCAATGGCATAAACTAGTTTAAAGACTAAATTTAATTGAAGGTTTTATTTATTTGCTCTGATTTTTTGTTTTTGTTTTTTTTTGTCGAAGGTTTTTTAGCGATCCATTTGAGAACTATTTTGCTGGCGACCAAAATCGGTAGCTATTGAATTTGTCCTGTCCGTCCGTCCGTCCGTGTCTGTCCACCCCTAACAACTGCCGAGCGGAAGGTCGGATCGACAAGCGGATTTCACCATCGTATTCAGAGTCCCAAACAACATTGGAATAGGGTATTTTCAGGGACCAACGCCACCTCCATGTTTGAGATATTTTTGGCATTGTTTTCATTGGATTTCCGCTATTAGCTTAAATGTTAAAAATGCAACCAATTCATTTCGTTGTCAGCTATCGCGTGATCGGTAAGTTCTCGAACTCATATGCTGAATGTTGTCGGTTCGAATTCGTGTAAGCTTATCTACTATTATTTATTTTCTTTTTTTTCTTTTCTCAATGTCCATGTGGATTTTTTTTTCTTGTTTTCCTAACGTTCTTTTAATTTTTTTCCTAACTTTTTTTTTTTATTTTCCCTTTCGTTAATGTACTTTTTTTTTATTATTATTATTTTTAATTTTTTTTATTATTATGGGTTGCCCTTAAATTTATGCTTTACCACAAAAATTATATTCACTTGTGTTTTCAATTTGGCTTTGCTTTTTTGGTCTCAAATCCTGGTGAATGCTTTCGCTGTCTTAATCTCCTTCGATGTGCAGTAATGTAGTGATTCTCAAACATTTTACTTCACGGTGAAATGTGAAAGAATCAGTATTTTAATTTTCCACGATTTTTTTTAAAATTATTTTTAGGGAAAAAAATATATCTTTCATTATTTATTTATTTATTTATTTTGATTTATTAATAGATAAGTATTTTTCTTGGATGTGCGTACTTATTCATCTCAACATTTAATTTAGACACAATCAATCATTTCATTTACAATAATAATGCATATATCGTTATATATATACATATGCATATTCCAACACTTTTAACGTGTCTTAATCCTATATTTTAAAGGTATGTTCATCCTAAAAAGGCGAGAAGATCAGAATCACGGAAAAAATAAGATTAAGAATACAAACCACTCCAAGCCTACTTGCTCAAATCACTCAGCTGTAGGTGCCAGAGTCAGTTTTGTTTTGTTTTTGCAAAGAAAGTGTAATTAAAAAAAAAACATCATATAAGTTATTAAGAGAAATTAACAATAAAAAGGATTTATTGTAATTTATAACCTCTAGATTCTTTATATTCGTTTTCTAAAAAACAAAAAAAAACAAAAAAATGCAAATTGAAAACATTCTAGCGAAACAACGTTAAATTCGCAATCATATTTTATGTTTATTTCAATAAAGATTCATAAAAAAAATAAAAAAAATAAAAATAAACAAGTGAACATAATTTTGTATTAAAGTATAAATTTAAGCACGACTCATAAGTCCGAGACCTTAAGCATCAAGCTGTAGCTGATAACTGAAATGAGATAGTTGCATTCCTAAGCAATAGCAATAGCGACATACCCAATTCTAAGCAATAGCGTATACCCAATGGAAACAATGCCAAATATCTCGAACATGGGGAGGCGTTGCCACCTATTCCTATACTCTATTCCTACGTTGTTTGGGCCTCTGAACACGATGGTGAAATCCGTTTGCCGATGCGACTTTCCGTTCGGGAGTTGTTAGGGAGAGGACAGACACGGACGGACGGGCAGGACAAAAGCAATAGCTACCAATATTGGTCGCCATCACAACATCTCCCAATATGGGTCGCTAAAAATGAATATGAAAGTAAAATATGTTGGAAAATGCAAGATTATTCCAATTCCTAATAAATTATAATGTTGTCTAATTTTATTGGTGTCAATCGTTAATTACCGGCATACTATTGATTAACTAGAATGAATTAACGGAATTAATTCTTTGAATTTGCATTTAGATCACATAATCACATTTATTAACAATTCAAATCACATTTACTGTTTAATTAAAGCGTAATAGTAAAGGATAATAAAAAAATTACGGAAGAAAATTATAGAATTTTAACCCAGTATTTTGTAGGCGGATAGGTTATGATGGTCGAATCTTACAAACAAACAAAAACACAAAACATTGGACGGGGATGAGGGGGGGGGGGTTACAAACAAGCCGATAAACTTTCCAACTCAAAAATCATGTCCAAAGTCCAAGATTTTCGGATGCAATAGGTTATTACATTGTCAGCGGATCAAATGAAAACGATTTAATTGACATTCAGCGAAATGGTAAACCAAGATGTGAGTGGTAACGAGGACTGTGGTAAAGTATAGATTGATTGTTAGCCAGATGAATGGTATCCTAGAAACGAAGCAAAGGTTTCGTTCATTCATAGTCACAGGATGAAACTGTATTCGAATGAACCGAAGATTTCGGTGAGACAGTTCGTGTTAAGTTTTACAACGGAAGGAAAAAAAAAATACTAAGCGAGAGAAACCCTTGACTCCTTGTGGCGAATAGGAAGAAGGAAGTAATTGAGTGGAAGAGATGTAATATTCATTGTGAATTTAATCAGTTGATGAAGTTAGTGGTTGGTTCATTCAGAAAATCAATGGCAAACACTGATTCCAGTTAACATTGATTTTTCCAAAGCTTTTACGATAGTCTCAGGAATCTTACAAAAATCATTCATTATTAATAATAAGTGATTGCTTAAGTTTCAATAGATTTAAAAACAAGTAAATGCTTGATATTTACATTCACTCTTCATTTTATGAAATAATCTGATTAGTAATAATAACTATTAGCAATTGCTAATACACACTGCTACTCACAGAAGTAGGGAGCTCACAGAATTTTTTTTCCGGGAAGAGGGAAGTATGGTCACTACTGCAATTTTAAGTACTGTCATTTTAAAATTTGTAGATTATACTATAAAAGTGCCTAACATGCATCTTTTATTTTTAATATTTGCGAAACCTCTTGTGAGAATAAAAAGAGATGAATTACGGTAATATTGATCTTAGGGGGGGGGTCTGCCCCTTTTGCCTTCCTGCGGGTGCCCATCGCTCTTGCTTTAATGAATTCTATTAGAAAGCAATTTGCATAATTGCCCAAATACAGTATTTTAATAAAATAACGTTTTATAATTACAGTGATTTCTTAATTCAGCCGACTTTAGCGACCTCTGGCTGTTTCGCAGATTAGTTAATCAGTTTATATTTCATTTGTCAGAAGCTTCCTTTAATTAATTTAATTTTATTTTGTGCTCATAAAATGAATAGCCAAGTCTAAGCATTTAAAATGTCGTTACAGCCCATTATTACAACATTATACAATACTATTGAAAAGTCTTCAAGTCTTCAAAATAAAACCAAAATAAATATATAAAACCATACATTTATTGAAATAAATATCTCTTAATTTTCGAAAAGACATGACTTCTTTTCTTTTTCAAAGCCGAAAAACAACAACAATACGTTACAAACAAGTAGAGGAAAACGATACAGATATGAGACATTCATGAAATTGTATTGTTACAACAATACTTACAAATGCTATTCTCCTAATTCTTTAATTTTCACCTTATTTTTACAATTTGAAATACATATATTGTTAAACTCTTTGGCCATTTCCATAATAAATTTGTTTACATTAACACCTTCATTTCTATTAATATTTATCTTTTTGGTATTTCTAATTAGTAGACTTTCCATGGTTTTTCTCGTTTTACAATCTTTTTCAATACATACAATTTTGATTTCATTTTTTACACAATGATTTTTATTCATACAGTGTTCAGCCAATTCCGATTTCTCCTCTAATTTGTTTTTTATGTATGAATTATGTTCCAATGCCCGTTCTTTTATTGTTCTTTTGGTTTCTCCAAGATAGAACGCCTCACAAATCATGCATTCTATTTTGTAAATAGCCCCCATTTCCCCATTTTTGTCACTTTTAGTTGTTGATCGTGTAGTTCGAGCATAAGATGGAATATGGCCAAAATTTGAGCGGTAGTTGAGCTTTAGACATGATGGTTATCGCGCTTTCAAGAAGACTTCTATTAAATCTTTCTGCCACACCGTTTTGCTGCGGCTGATAAGCGCTAGAGTGATGCATCTGAATTCCATTTTCCCTGACAAATTCTTGTATCTTATCATTTGTGTACTCTCTACCACGGTCGCTTAGAATGGAACGTACTTTAAATCCACTGGATCTTTCAGCGAACCTAACAAAAGTCTTTAGGTTCTCGAAACCTTAGTCTTTTCCTTTCATTAGATAAACAAAACTCCTTCTCGAACAATCATCGATGAAACTCATAACGTAACACAAGTCATTTGGATTATTAATCCTGATTGGTCCACAGAGATCGGTTGAACCAATTCTAATGTCTGAGATGTTCTAATACTTTTAAGACTCTTATGTTGTATATTTGTTTGCTTTCCGCATTTACAACTGTCACAGAAGAAATCTTTGTTAGACTGCAGTTTTAGATGATCTAGTCCTCGTAGTAAATTTCTTTCTTTGATGATCTTCAATTTTCGTATGGAAACATGACCTAATCTGTCATGCCAGAATTTTACTTGGTCATGAGCAAGTTCATTGAAATAGGAGTTTTGTCCACTGATTACTGCATAACCGTCTACTGCATACAAGTTGTCCTTCATTACACCCACTATAAAAACTTTCCCCAACTTATTTGATACTACGTATCTACTCCTTTCTATCACTTGCTTGAATCCGTCTCTTGCTAGCTCTGCCGCGGAGATCAGATTGACTGTCATTTCCGGAACATTATAAGTGTTGTTCAGACGCACTGTGTAGATTTTTCCGTTGGGTAGCTTGGTCTTTAAATGTACAACTCCCCGTCCTGTGGCATTTGACGATGTTGCATTTGAACTGAAGATAGTTAGCGGCACCGCAAGTTCTTTATAATGTTCAAAAAAAGATTTGTTAATGCAAATATGATTGGTGCAGCCGCTGTCCAAATACCAAATTTCTTTCTCACAATTGACGGCGTACTTATTTCCGAACAAACTGGTCATTCCAAAAAATGATTTGTAATCTTTTCCGTATCCTTCTGGTTTGAATTCCTTTCTTTTGTCGACTCATTCTTGTTTCTGCAATATTTCGCGATGTGTTCAATTTTACCACAACTATAACACTTTCGATTGTAACGAGTTTTCTTTTCAGACTTTGCATCTTTATTGCGCTCATCTTTTGGTTCACGATTGGCTGTTATACTATGACACTGATTGAACACTGAATCACTTTTCTTCTCGGAAAGTTTATCACGATTATATTCACGAATTAGAGTGTTTATGATTAACTCTGAGTTAAATCTCGCTTGGTTTTGCATTGATAATAAAGTTTGGGCACAGGGCCTATAGTCTTTGGGCAAACCCGAGAGGAGAATCCAGCAGAATTCTCTATCGTTTCAATCACCTCCCTTCTGCTCGATCTCCTAAACGATCATTTTCAACTGTACAATTTTTTCTGGAATGTTGTCACTATCTGACAATTTACTAAGGACCTAGAAGTCTCTCTTGAGGTCAGTGATTTTAAGGTAATCCGTCGCATTGAATCTCTCTTCTAATTCTTGAAGTAGTTTTTGAAGATCTTTATTTTCTACAACAAGAAGGCGGAATTTCTCTTCAAGTGAGTTAGTAATAATACCAACGGCTTTTTCAGCTTTCATGAGGAATTTTTTTCGCTTATCCACGTCAGTAATTTCTGATATCTCAGAAAGAGTGCTGTTCGCAAGTGACCAAAGTCCTTCACGTTGCAAGGCAGTGCGAATAGAAATTTTCCATCTAAGGAAATTTTCTCCATTAAAGGAGAGCATATTACTGGCCATAGCTAGACTGAAGTAACTGAATCCTCAAATAAAACAAGTTATAATAAATCAATTACCAGATTGCACACTCAGTATCCAAAAATAATCACATAATTGCGCATTGGAAGGTAGATGGAACATACCATAACCAACTGTTGATAATAATTATAATTAAAATTAATGTGACTATATATATTGCTATTACAAAATTCTTTTAAAACTGTAATATAGTAAAGAAATTCTCGTAAAAGTAACTCAGCAGAATATTTAATGCGATAAGTATTTCAAAATTGATATCGTGTCAATCTGTAAAAAAATAATTTCTACTAAGTTTATCCTTAAATAAACACAACAACAAAATAGGATAACATGTACAAATAAGTTGCTTAAATTTACTTTCTTCCAAAATCGTAATATAAGGTTAATTACCCCTAATAGCTTTATAAACACGTAATCTCTTCCGCATATAATTATATATATCAATATTATGTCAAATAAATATTAATGAATAGTGTGAGGTACTGAAATAACTATTCAACGACAAATATCACAAATGTAACATATATGTGATGCAATAGAATAACACAACACAATTCTTATTCTGAAATAAGTTTTCCACCTTAATATGTTTTTAGATAAAAAAAAGTTCACTTAGATAATTATGTAAGTAAATGCAAATATATAGATTACAATTTATAAATGTTTCTTGTTAAATAAAGCTAAATGAGTCTGTCTTTTTCCTTGCAATAACTGTATATCAGTTCGATGCACTAAGCAGATGTCACTAAGGCTTGTCTTCCTTTATACAAACAAAAAAAAAAAACTTACAGTTTTTTCCTGAAGATCAACACTAAGAAGTTCTTCCTTGCTTGCAGATATCCATCAGCTTTCACAAAGTTGTCATCTTTCAAAGTTGTGATCTTCCTTTGCAATAACTCCGCCTAACATGGCTGCCAAATTTTGGTTCCAAAGATGATATTACGATTAAGCCTATTACTATTGCTTCATCTTTGAGCAATACAATATTCCTTCTGCTCAATTATCGGTATAAGAGGATTAGAAAAAATCTACGGTAATTTGAATAACCAAATATTGGCTTAAATCTACTAACATGTTTATAATAAAACTAAAACTTCTCAAAGGAAGGATCCAAAGGTAACTTATGGCTACCAGCCAAAATCTAATCACCTAATGATATCATTTTTATAAAACAAAAAAAACAACAACCAAACAATACTCTTAGTTCAACAATCAACTGGCTTCCAGCATAACAAAAGCTGTGGCTTATTCACGCTACTACAATACTTCATGAACGATCCATTTGTAGGTTCATAATTTTTGCAAGTAAGTTTTACAATAATTTAACACGTTACTTTCTTATACATTTTTTAAAGAAAAAAACAAATTTCAAATTGTAAAAAGAATCAATTTCTATAACTAAAGAAATTTACACCTTCTTCAACTTTCTCATACGGTGATAAACGCTTCCTTTTTCTCT
>JAFIDM010005473.1:0-10445 GCA_023159025.1 Thereuonema tuberculata
AACAGTTGCTTCATATTGTCATAGGTTTCCTTCATGTAGGCTGCGTAACCAATTGGTACAGATGGAAACAAGTTACCATTGTGTAGAAGAACAGCCTTTTGACTTATCTTTGATGAATCTATGAACAATCTTCATTCATCACTTTGACAGACAATTTTCAGAGGTGTCATAAGAGCTTCAATATCACAGCACAATATCAAGTTATCTTTTCTTAGAAAAGCCAACTATTTCCGCACTATTCAAAAAAAAAATTAGATATAAAAACTGTTGGCACAACATTTTGAAGTCCCTATTAACTTAGACTCTCTTTTCAAGCGTTAAAAAATCATTAAAAAGTTAAAAGATTAAAAACGATGATGATGTTAATGATGATCAAGTTATCTTGTTTCGTGAAAAATAGTAGGAATGGAGTGTGACGTTCACGGAACGCATTGACATTTACCGATTGTTCAAGACAATTCCACTGCTGCAATCTAGATTCCAAAAGTTCTGCTTAAACTTTAGGCAATTCCAAATCTCTTACTAGATCATTCAACTCTCACTGTGTTACTTTGTGTTGCTGTGTAGACTTCTCATTACATTGGAAATCAGATCTTTCGATGTACTTGGTTTAGAAGATGATGGAGTAGCATTAGAGTCACTGCTTTCCTCGTCACGAACTGTATAAGAATCAGGTGGGATTGGAACAGGTAGTCCATCTCAATGAGGCACTGGACGTTATGTTAGGATACGTTACGTTAGCTGATCTTATATTAGGATACGTCAATGCTGACTTTTTCGTCTTTGAAATACCATGTTTTAAGGGAGTTGTCATGCAAAAATAACAATCATTTACGTAGTTTAATGGTTCTCTCCAGATCATCCGAATTCCAAAGCCAATTGACGATCTTTTACGATCAAACCACGAACGAAGACCTGTGGCACAAGATATGCAACATATGTCAGGGCCCCAGGGCTTGTCTTGGTTACCGATTTTGCAACCAAAGTACAGATGGTAATCCTTCTTAATGGTTGATGTTATTGTTCGCTTTTGTGATTTTAAAGTTTCCTGTCCACAAATAAAACACAAATTGTCAGATATGTTTAGACATTTGCGAGACGTATTGAATATCACTTAGTTCGCTACACACAAATTAAACTAACCTGAAGCAAAGCAATAGGAATGATGATGTGAAGCAAGACGATTAGAAACGCTATGCTGTTTAACATTATATGGGATTTCCACGCTAATTTCAGGATAGGCAAAATGAATTCTTAGCACTAATTCATTCTGATCCCCCCCCCCTCATTTCTACGAAACTAGAGCTAATCTGAGATTTTAGTGGTCATTTCGTGATAAGCATGGTCGATTTAGTAAAGATCAAATGGTTTTGTTCAAGATATATTTTCACTGTTGCCTAGTGTTATTATTCTACATCTAAAGATTATACATTTTTAGATTTAAAGATGATTAAGTGTTACCATATGTGTAAAGAAACATTAATCGTTTTAAGTATACATGCGAATAGAAATTCAAGTCCTTTTCTCACTAGAATGAATTTTATGATGTTTTTTTTTCAGTGATGTCTGTTTTTTGGGGATAACAAACGAAAATAGAATTATTTGATCTCAATGAAACTTCATATTTAAAACTTTGTTTTCTTTCTCTAGATATGATACGAATTTGGGACTGATAAATTTTTCTAAGGCATCTATATGTAAGTTCGTGAACGCTGTGGTCCAGTACAAAATACAGGGTTTCTTTTCTCGTTAAGAGGATTTTCCAAAGTGTTTACATCTAACAATCTAAAAATCTCTTACAATCTTCTCTTCTGTGCTTATATAATTTATGAAAACATATTTTTTTATCAAATTATTATAATGTCAGTCATTACTTCTTTGCCATACCTTCAAAAATTTTCACGACAATATAGTTAATATAAATGACATAGGCCTAATCATAATTTGATGTATCGTAAGCGACTACACTCATAACTTCACCATGTTTGTATTTTTTAAGTACAGTAATAAAATAGCTTTTAGTTAAATTTGTTAGTGTGTTTAATACAAAACAGATTATACAGTTACTTGTAGCTACTTGAATCATTGTCATTCCCCTGTGTGCTTACAATTTTAATTACCATTTTATGACCTTATTTATAAAAATCTTATACAGCCTGCAACGTAGTATCGTTATATGCATCTTGCACTACAAAGTTAGCCTAAAAAATTACTTTTTTTCTTCATTAATTTTTGCTTTTTTGGTTACCCTGAAAAAAATCCCGTTTATGAAAAATGACCAATGTACAATTTAAAAAAAATTACATTGTCAGGTTTTGACCTTAAAAAACTGAAGATACAAAATTAGGAGTTAATTCATTTTAACCAAGTTTAAACTTTGTGAAAAAAATAAGATATTACCAATATAATCTAATACCACAGTGAAATATTTAAAAAATTTACTTGAAATACATTATTACCATAAATTATATTTTAACAAATTTAAATGATACCATAAACAAAAGATAAGAAGCATGTAAAACTTTAGCTATTAACTTTAAAAGATGTTTGCTTGAACTCGTTCCTCTTTTCAGTAAATTTCAATTTTGATTTCTGCATTGAACTAATAAGCCTCGTTTTTACTTTATTTGTGTCGAAGGAATAAATGACCATGAAATTACTAATAGTACAATTAAAAAGATTAAATTGCTTTACAATTGTAAAAGTAATAAATATTTGAATATATTGTGAATGTTTTTTAGAAAACTTACTTAGGAATTCTGTTAATTTGAATTTTATATGTCGGCTTCAAGAATTGGAAGATCAATTGATGGTTGAAATAAAATTATCAATACTCTGAACACATGTTGTAGCGACATCTTACTCTAAATAATTTTATATAAATATGTGATGTTTTACGTGTGTTGTAATAAATCGTGTGTTGTAATAAATCGTTATTTTAAATGGTGAAAGGAACTTCCAAAAACAAACATTAAAATTATGTTGAAAACATTTATAACAAACAATCCACTGCTTTTCTGAGTTAGACTTTTCTTTTCGGAAACTAATATTTGATCTTCTACTGTCATTTATAAAATAGAGAAACTGTAAATTCTCTTTAAAAAAACATAAGATAAAAAAGTTTGGTTTTATATTTTTGTAGATATTTAAAAATTCAAAATCATCAACAAATTTCATAAAAAACTTTACAGAAATTATTAAAAACTTAAATTAATTTCATTTAAAAATCCAAAGATTTCTAAACATTCTAATATACAGTTAAATATAATCTTCAAAAAATAATAACTGACTCAAATATGTTAAAACAGTATTTGTAAATTATAACGGTTAATTTTTTCTCATGAGGAAATTAATTATTTTTCTATTATATTTAATCATTAAAAAATTACAGTAATTTCCTTAATTAAAAATAAAAGAATGTTTTCAATCAACTTTTTTTTAAATAATCAACTAATAACTGAAAATATCACATTTGAATGTATAGAATATCCCTGATTTATTGGAGCTTTCTTTGACTGCGAACAATGAGATTTACATGTATTTTTTTTCCATTACATAGTAGAAGTACATAAGTACATAAAGGACGTAGTAAAAGTACACTTACTATGCGTCCGGGATTAGCCAGTACAGTCCTGGTTTTTTGTGCTGTGCTGTCCGGGGTAATGTCCGGGGTTGGAAAAGTGTCCGGGGTTTCAGAATTTTATGACAAGGGAGGATTTTTTTTTTAATTTTAGATCTATATGTTCGACATCCTTTTATAAAAAATTCACTTACGGCCGTGTCTCTCTCAGTCGACCTTGGAGCAAGCGCTGACGTCGAAGGGAAGCCATGCATATTGGAGGCATCGCATCGCAACCGGAGGCATGGCATCGCCACAACTTTTCACTTAGTCATTTGGCAACACAACAGGGGAAATGTATTTATGTTGTTTTCGTGTGTGATGTAACTAGTACACACGTATTTGATCATTTTATCTCTATTCGTTTTTTGTCTCATCGTTTAGCAATGGGCAGAAGAAAGTGTATGTTTTATGTTTATCTGCAACAGGAATGAACGTGAACACACTATGAACTGGATAATTTTCCATTTTCACATAAAGGAAAGGGTGATATTGAAGATCACGTGAAAACAGCCAAACATAAGAGTGCTATTAATGCTACTGCTTCAGCAAATATAAGAGATTTTTTAAAAACCAATGATGGGAATCCGAATAACAGTGATCTGGAGTGTGCTGATAAATAGGCTACATTTTCATACCACACTGCTAGACATGATCTCAGTTTTGAAAACATCAGACTGCACATGTAAACTTGTTAAAAAGTTATATGACCCAAAATTTTCGTTTGCTAGAATCAAAACTGAGGAAAATATTGTTAACGGTAATTTTAAGCTATGCGAACACCATTCAATTTTTCTGCAATTTAGTCCTCCGATTTTGACGTCACGAGTTGATATAAACCTTTGTCAACCCCGAAGACGATGCATCTCGACATGCAACTCGAACGATCAACCGACCCATGCCAACGCAGATTTTAAATACGTCACGTGTGCCGTCAAGCAAAATTCGGTTATGTCGTTTCAAACATAATATATGAGTGGTTCATTTGCAACATATGATAAATATTGTTTCAAAATTATTAGCCGCTATGGAATTGAATTTCATGTTATTATTTCGAATCAAAAGTAACGAATGACCAACAGCCAATAAGAAACAATGCTCCCCTGTAAACAATGACATCATAACTGTTGCATTACCGCGTCAGCAGCATTCCCATAATGGAATGTGTTTCCCAAACCCGACGTGGAAAATCCAAAAAAAATCGAAGTTTTTAAACCTCTCTGATAAATTCTGCCGCATACAATTACTGCATTTCAGTATAAACTTTATTTCTGCATGAAAGAAACTCGCAATACTCTTGATATTCATTGAGTATGAGCATGTCTTCAAAACGAATCGGCAAATATTATTTTCGACACCATTTTTTTCATGGGCGTGGTTTCACAACTGACATGTTCCAACGCTGCCCTGTGATTGGGTAATTCCCAGTGACGTCGATGCAATTTTTCGAGTTGCAGGTGTAGGAACAACTCGAATTGCATGACAAAAGTTGCAGTTAAGTTGCAAGTAAACGGGCTCAAGACTGTCTATATCAACTCGTGACGTCAAAATTGGACGACTAAATTGCTGAAAAATTGCATGGTGTTCGCGTAGCTTTATAACGTGTTTCGTTCTTTGGAAACATTAATTATGTAACAGTAACGATGGATAGCTCAAACAGAAGTGAAGTAAAACTTGTTCCGATTGTTGTAAGATATTTCAGCCTGGAGGCGGGAATTCAACTTTTAAATTTCAATGAAGTGTCAGGTGAGCTGCTCAAATTTTGACTCAGTATCTTTTGCAGTGTGTGAAAAAATACAAACTTGAAGGAAAGTTGGTTTGTGATATTGCTGATAACACTAAGGGGACAAAGGGGAATGGAATGTGTTCAGAAAAGTTCAAAGTGATTTAGATAGCAACTAAATTTGACTTCTGTAAAAAATAATAAAAAAATCACTGGAAATTAACACAGTCTTTCTAATCTAAACCAAAAGAGGAAATGTAAAAATTAATTTGAATATCCCCTCCTTTTAAATAAAATGAGACAATAAGACAAAATACCACAAAAAACAATATTTTTCAGTTAAATCAAAAAGAATTAGAGAAGTAAGCTTACAAAAAATAAAAAGTTTATTAGGGACGTTAAAGTGGCGTTAAAGCGCTACTGAGCACATGGATCACATGATACACTTGTTTCTCTACGATTTCCGAATTTTAAAAATAACTTTATCTTATCTACATAGAAGAATCTTCAAGAATCAAGAAATAATATAGTTTTATATAGTTAATCTTTGCTGAACATTAAAAAATCTATATTTTATCTTACCTTGATATAGTAGCCGCCTTTCCGAACCAGTCCTCAACACGAAATATTTGAAATGTAAGATACTCGAAAATGTTGGGGGTCTGCTAATAACTCACTACAACACTAGGTGGCATGTCAATGCAAACTACTGTAGTACAGTAACGCCATCTCTTATGTGAAAAATGAAGAATTAGATAGGTGGCGTTAAAGGCATACATGGCGTTAAATGGCTGCGGTACCTTATCGTTTCTTTCGGCAGAAATTTCGGTTTGAAAATCATGTAAGTTTTTTTTTTAATCTTTTTTTTCTTATTTAAATTTTGAAAAACAACCAAAAGAAAATAATAAAATGAAATTTCAAAAAGAAATCTTTGAACGTTCTTTTATTTAGTTCTGTTTTGATTTTGTAATGAAATATTTATAATATTATATAAATGAAAAAAAATAGAAATACGATGTTAATGCAAATATTATAAATGTTTTATTTCTCTTTATTTAACTTTACTTTAACTTAAAGAAGGTTTTTTGTTTCTTAATTTGTAAAGCTTTTATGATTTAATTAATTTTGAGTAATAATAACAATAATAAATCTCATATGTTGACTAAATACTCATATGAAAAGAGACATTTCTTGAGTTTACTGTTCTTGTTTTTTTCTTTAGAAGAAACTAGATAAAAACATATTCATAAAATGTCCATATGAGACAAAAGTTTGACTCACTTTGTTTCATATGATGTTTGTTTTGCTTCTAGATTAGCTTTCCAATATCTCAGTTTTTTTTTCAAATCAATTAAATTTTCTGTAGGTTAAAATCTTAAAATGTTACACAAATACATTCAAATATAAGTAAAGAAAATAAATGTACAGAAAATAATTAACATATTTTTCAAAACAAACAAAAATATCAAGATAAAAGAATTTAGTTAATCTGCCAAAAAATCCGATTGATAGAAAATTAGTTCTTTCATAGAAGAGTGACTCAAAATGCAGAGGAAAAGTTTATACTAACTTTTCTTCAGTTCTGATGAGGATCTTCTTATTTCGCTCATGAAGAAAGGATATATTTTTATAATTAGTATTACTTCATTTAATGTGCTTCATTTAATGTATATAAAAATGTATATAAAACAAAATAGTCATCCATCCGCCTACATTAATGATTTGTATTTTAAATCAGTATGGTAATTAAATAATTCAAAATACAATGTTCTTTCGTTTGTTAGTTTTCGTATAAAGTGAACAGATAATGTTCAACTATCGAGAAACAATTCTCGGAAATCACTATAAATTAATCATTATCATTATAAATAACAACAAAAACTTTAAAAAATATTTAAATTTCTTTTTCCTATAACTATTTATGATCCTATTATTTTTACGTCTATTCATAATTTGGGCCGAGAAATATAACTTCGTTTACTTTGTGTGTTTTTTTTTTTTTTACTCTTCTTTAAACGAAACAAGATATGGATACCGATCAGTAAACCAATTACAGTGCATCGCAACATCTTCTGAATAACCTTTACTTTAGAATAGACAGCATCGGGGTGGTCTAGGAAATGCGCGCGCTAGTCTCTTTGCGACCTCATGCTATCTTAGCCACCCCTATTTGTAAGGAATAATCGTCATTCTTAACTCAAACCTTGTCAATACATTGAATTCCTAATAATGATTTAAAAAAACCTGAAGTTGAGAAACTCTGATTTAAAATGGAGAGAAAAAAAAAATAATAACTTTGGCCCATCATGGGATCGGACTCACGACCTTAGCGTTATTAGCTGAGAAAACAAAAGCCGTTGCAAAGCATTATGGGATATGTGTCCACATACAGACAGACAAACCAGGAATATAAAGCGTCTCTCAGAAGCCTAAAAGTATATTCAAAAATTATTTTATTTAATTTATTTCAATTTTGAAAACGTCAAAATCCACCGAAAATTATCTATTTGCCTGAATTTGATATTTGTTGTGAGTGGCAAATCTGAGTTTTTCAAATAAAAGCAGATTCTTTCATCAACAGGACTGAAGAAAGCCACAGAGAAACAACATGAATCCACAAAACTTAGATTTGTTTTCATAAAAATGTTATAATGTTTTGAGACTTAATATGTAGTTGAGTATTTTTATACATCTAAAAATACATCGCAAGACAACTTGGAATTTTTTTTTTCAAATACTGAATAGAGTTGCTTCAGTATTTGAAAAAAACAAGTAAAAATGTTTTCATAATTACTGAAATATTATTTCAAAAATTAAATTTATAAGCGGTCTGACACTAAAATAAATCAAAAAATCAATCGAAAAAAGGAACTTTTCAAAGATAATAATTATTTAGAAATTATGTTAACTTGAAATCTAATTTGTTTTTAATTTAATTTCAGGAATTGAAAGATCAGTTGATGGTTGAAATAAAATCAATACACTCAACTCATATTGTAGCGACAGCAACTCAAGGTCTACTCCAATTTTAATAATTTTTTAAATTATTAAACATCGATAAATTTTGGCCACACGAAGAGGAAGAAATGGCAAGATACAACTGTCTGACTCCTCACAAGACACGGATTGTAGGCCTAATACCGACGCTGAGACACAGCTCTGAAAAATTCATTGAGTCTGTTGAAAAACGGCCCTTTTCAGGGCCACCAATTCTTTACGAAAGAGGATTAATTTGCTTTTCTATTTCACATGAATTTATTTTGAGAATAAAGATTATATTTGTTTAAAAAAAATCATAACATGACAATATCTTTTCCATATGTTTTAGGTATCATTTATTTGTTATAAAATAATAATAAAACTTCAAATGAAATACAGGCCTCTATAAAAATAAAATTCAAATAAGAAAGAATTTCCATTACAATTTTAATATTTTTTTTTAAATATTTGTATTAAATTTTAATTATAAATATTTATATTGCAGTATGATTCTGAGTCAGTTGAAATTCAATATTAAAAAAGAAGTTTTAATTTTTTGTTTATTTTCGTTTTAAAGTCTTATAACTTAAGATTTCTTTTAAAATTACAAAGAGATAATAACTTTAATAACTTTAATTTCTATCTTTATTTTTTTTTTTTTTTGAAATTGCTAAATATACAATAGAATTATATTGCGATAGCTGTAATGAGAATTCGTTTTGTTTACATTGAAAAAAGCATCATATGGGCGCGGAGGGATACTTTCAGATGCTCGGTGAGACGACTTGGTGTGATTTGACTTCGTAACTGTTCCTGGTATTATCAGGTAAGCTTTGGGAGAAGAATAGATTATTCCTTCCAATATCTCAGTTTTTCGAATCAATGAAATTTCCTGTAGGTTTAAATCTTGCAAATATTCCACAACTACATTCGTATAAGTAAAAAAAAATAAATGTACAGAAAATAATTAACATACTTTTCGAAACAAACAAAAATATCAAGATAAAAGAATTTATACAAATACTTCTGTATCATAAACTTCAAATTACACACAAGAAATAATAATTTAATCCAAATCTCATGGCGACATTTCGTCTTAACTTAACATACGACTTACTCATAGTTCTATATACAAAATACAAATGAAAAGAAGAAAATTATTCTTAATTTAACAAAGTAAAAAATTTAACAACTGAACAACATCAAACCTTTGTAAACAACATCACACCTTTGTTAAAAATAAAATAATGTTAAATAATAATAACAATAAAAACGATAATAACTATGAACAGTTAATTGAAATCGGAAAGAGAAATCGGAAATCGGTCGTAAAATCTCTAATAAATCTCTAATTTCTTTTACTTCTATTACTTTAATTTCTTTACTTTAATTTCTTTTACTATAATTTCTTTACTTTAATATCGGCATGAGATAAATTAACCATTATCACTACAAATAACAACAAAAACTTTAAAAAATATTTAAAAAAATTTTTTACCTATAATTATTTACGATCTTATTATTTACGTCTATTCATAAATTGGGACGACAAATATAACTTCTTTTCCTTTGTAGTTTTTTTTTTTACTATTCTATAAACAAAAAAGGGTATTCGAAAATCATTTTAGTTAATTTATTTCAATTTTTAAAACTCCAAAATCAACCGAAAATTATCTATTTGTCTGAAATTGATATTTATTGTGAGTGGCAAATCTGACTGAGAATATTTTCAAATAAAAGCAGATTCTTTCATCTAAAAATCACCTTTTCTAAATGTCAAGTATATTCATTTGTATCGAAGCTTTTAAAAAAGATAGTTGATTTTGAAAAAGAGTTAATCTTAGAAGAAAGCCAGGGAGAAACATCATAAAGCCACAAAACTTCGATTTGTTTTCATGAAAATGTTACGTTTTGGACTTTATATGTGGTTGATTATTGATGCACATCAAGAGATTATAAATTTTTAGATTTATAGATTATGGATTTTTAACATATGTGTAAATAAACATTAATCGTTTTAAGAATATAGGTGAAGGGAAAGTCATTTTCTACTACAACGATGATGTCTTTTCATGATTTTTTTTTGGGTAATGTCTGTTTTTTTGAATAATTTTAGAAAATTGC
>JAFIDM010005474.1:0-10444 GCA_023159025.1 Thereuonema tuberculata
AAAAGAAATTAAGTCACCTCTTTTCATATTTGAAATTCATTATTAATATTGTGGATCTTACTACAGTAATCAACACAGTAAATTTATGGGCAAGATTGCAAATTAGAAATTCGTTGTACGACGCTTAATATCAAATTGATTTCAATTGCTTTGCAGAATAGAAAGAACGGAAATTTATATTGCATTGCTAATAAAATTTTGCAAACAGTTCAAAGAATACTGTTTACTTTACCCGCTAAAGCATAAGTGCATTGTTTCTTAAAAAGAATTACAAAATTAATATACATATTATATTTTTATTCAGTAAATAAAATGCTGTATTCTTACCAATGGTACAAAGAAGAACTTTTAATCATTGCATAATAAAGATATCAAATCATCATAAATTAAAGAATGATAATTGAGATTAATTTTATAATCGCACTGTAACATCTCTGTCAATGAAACACTCCTCCTTGGTTTATCATTAGAAAGTTGATGATATTTGCATTTTAATATATCAAATGAATTCACTATATAATTTAAGAACCTTGAGTGATTTATTAATTGGAAAAGACAAATGAATGAGGGCGAAACTAGTAGTGAATGTATTTATTTTAATACTTGTTTTGATACAAAATTGTTTTTTAAAACCTACATAAAAATGAAATCTTTTGATATTGTATCAACTGCCGAAAGTAAGACAGAATTTGTATAGTCTGTATTTTTAATAAAATTAGTTATACATCCAAAGTAAAAAAAAAACATATTAATGGTGAGCATTTGGGTTTCATTTTTTCAGAAATGATACGTGGCTATTCATACAACCAATACACAATCTGATCCATCGAAATAACTTGCTGAGAAATAGCTTTTAGGAATTCTTATGATAATGTAATAATTTACATTTGTTATGCAAACATTAAAAACTTTAGAATATATATACTATACATTCTAAGTACAAAAGTTTAACCACGGTACTTAAGTTTTCACTGCTTAGAATTTATTTAACATACATAATTCATTAGAATTTGAAAAAGAACTTTAATATGTAATCTGATGAAAACGTGCACGGAAAAAATTTCATTTCAAAGCAAAAATCTGTATCTGTGGGAATACAAATCAACCATAATTGCCATTTATTTCTGTGCAAACTATTAGATAGATTAGAAACCTCTTTTTGCAGTAAGTTGAAATCAAATCAATCATTTCTAATATTGGAATATCTGGGTGTTTTTTTATTGTTTTTTTTTATATAATTAATAACACTAATTCTCTTTTCTGTTTTAGATGGCTTTTCAGAAAGCTTGCATCCACTTTCTATCTTTTGGAGTTCTAGTTCTGCAATGGCTCCATACTAGCGAAGCCCAAATACAAGTTATTTATCCAAACGATGAGAGTGTGTATAACACGGGTAGAAATGATTTCGATGCTTATGCAGGAGTCAATGGAATAGAAGGAAATTCTGTGCTGATGGATCCGATTGAAACCAAATCGATTGGCTATACCAATCAAGAATTAGTGCAACAACAGCTTAATATCCATGAATTGTGGCAGGAAGGAATTAACTTGTTTAAAATTATTATGGATGGTAAGATTCAAAACTTTAATTTTAGTATACATTTCTTAAGAAACTGGAATTACAAAAATTAGAGCTACAACGAACAAATATTCACTCATGTTTCTAATGCTGTTAGTATCATAAGCGATGGAGTGAAGAAAGCAAGAATTTTGTTGAACTTAACATTTAAATTCAACAAGAAGATCGAAATAATTTAGCAATCTTCTTACTTTAGCTTAACATCATCACGTATTTGACTTCATCAGTAATTCTGTTTTATTAGCGATCCCATGTTACAGTTAACATAGGGAACCGCTCCTGCTTTTGTGTTGTCTGTATGTCACACTCTGTAGCGGTCAAACGGTTAGAGATATTAGAATGAAACCTTCACCATTGTGTTCAGATCCAAAAGTAGGTGGCAATGTAAAAAAAAATTAGGCCTGTTATACCCCGCGACCCTCAACGTTTTCCATAGCAGTGTTAGTAATAATGATAATAAATTAAAACGGCCTATACTGATGCTTCATACATAACAATGCTAACAATTGCCAACTGGACGTCATTCTTAATATTTACAAACGTATTGTTTCATAAATTCTTTAACATATCCAAATGATGCACTAAGCTTTGTATTAGCGGCCCCTAGGGTACAGCTTGCCTGTAAAACATAAAGGAACGGTCTTGCATTTATATGCTCTTGCTTTTAATTATTTTGTTTATACAATTGTGCATATTATGGGACCGCTTTGCTTTTGATACTGTCTAAAAAGCATTAATTATCTTGTTATATTTAAAATTACATGTACACATTCTTTGCAAGTTCTAAAGAATGTTAGGCTTATATATTTCTGTACTTCTACATTCTTTTGAACTTCAAAGGTTAAATTTTTTCCTTTTATTTCTAATTTGTATTTACAATTGTAATATACTTTTAATTTGTTTATTTAATTTAATCCATTTGTAAATATGGCCCTTTTAAATTGAAATTGTTTAGTAATAATAATAATAAAAAAAAAATAATAATGTATCTAATAATACTTCAAAATAATTTAGTGATTCAGAAGTTAAAGTATCCCAATACAGATTTAAGTGGTCGTTAAGATCGAAGTTACGAGTCCCTGCATTCTTTGACTAACGGAATTAAGCTGAGGTCAGCCCAATGCATCCGTCTTGATCTCCGCGATTTAAACTCGGTATTGATTGGACCCAAAGTTGAATGAAACCTAAGAGTCGTCTAGAAGAGAAAGATGAAAGGGGATGAAAGAAAAATCCCCCTCCACCGCCGGAATCGAACTTTAGCATTTAGATACCTTAGCTATTAAACTACTGGACCAACTTCAAAAAATTGAAAATAAAAATAAAATCTTTAAAATATATACAAGTATTTCCAAAGTATAAATATTATATTAACGTTTTATTTTTCTTATGAATTTCAGAAGTACTTAAAATTGACTAGAATATTATTGAATTGAGCTTTTTTTATTTAATTTCAGGTTTAATCAAAGAAACGATAGAAGAGGGAAGAAAACAGTCCGGCAAAGGACAAAATCAAATGGTCAGCGCTGCGTTAAATCCAAGTAAAGGAGAAATCTTATTGGCTGGGAGATGGCAACGATACCAAAATAGCAATTCCCAAAATGACCGAAGAGATCAAGGAAGTCGTCCTGCCTTCAGTGTTCAGCAAAAGAGAAGAAAGAGGCATTCACCTGGAGAAGGTGAGCAACATGGCTACGAAGGCAAAATTCAACAAGATCAAAATGGAAGCCAAGGTAACAGGAAGCGTCGCTTTTTCATTGCAAGCAATTTAGGAATGAGACAGCCAGAGGAGAGGCAGAAGAGATGGGCTGATGGTGAGGAAGGAGAAGAAGGAGGAGAAGGAGGAGATTCCGGCGGCGGAGGTAAAGGAAAGGGTAAAGGAGGAGGAGGAGGAGGAGGTGGGAAAGGGGGTGGCAAAGGAGGTGGTGGAGGTGAGAAAGGAGGTGGGGGAGGAGGTGGGGGAGGAGGAGGAGGTGGCAAAGGTAAGAGAAAATAAAATGAGGGAAAGTAAGGAGACTTTAAGTAATAATAATCCTACATTTTAAAGTAATAATATAATTCAGCATAGTGAAATATTTTTTTAAGAAATAACAGAACTAGTGCAGTTGACAGTCGAAATAACATAACCTTATATAATATACTGACTTATATTATTCTTAAATTCTTCTTATATAATATTCATTTCTATAATACTATCAGTTATTATTATTTTAAAATTTAATATTTTAAAATGTAACCAAAACTAATGTAATAAAAAGCTGTAATTTCATATAATTTGTGAATTGTGCGCTTGTTGTTTCTTTTCATGAAGTACAACATAATGTTTAAGTTTATAGAGATGGTGCCCGATTCGAGATTGCCTTTGTCTTGTATCCACTAAAGATAAAGCCTACATAATATATTACAGGTCACATACTTTTCCTCAGTACTTGATAGAAGAAAAGGTTCTCAATCTATTATGTTGTCACAAGCTTATTTTTCCCAAAAGATAGTAAAACCATTATTTTGAATTTTTTTATAAGTTACCTTATAGGACTTTATTGTTGTTTTTTTAATCTTCAGATCCTCAGATTGATTCACGAAAAAATTAAGTAAGGTAATATTGTTAAAACAGTAATAAAAAAAAACATTAACAAGGATCTGATTGTCAAAATTTTTAGTTCTCCAAATTTTTTAATTTTAAATAAGATATAGCATTTCATACATTTATAGCAAATGTGAAGCTAAAGATATCAACACAATTTCATGCAAGCTAGGTCGTGAATTACGATTTTTTTTTTCCTCAACGCACACAAAACAACAAATTCAGATATCTTCTTAATGCCAGAGTATATTTTTAAAATCATCATCTTCAATGTATTGCTTGTAGTCATTGAACCGCGCATATTAGACCAATTAGCTAATTCTGGCTATTTTGTGTGAGATGCAACATCAGCTCCTGAAGGTCAAATCAGTTTTTGATTTGGTAACTTTAGCTTTTTAAAAATCAAACAACTATTTGCAGCTATTGCGTGAACTGTTCGGAATGGAATTGATATAGTTTTACACTCCTAATGGTCTACGAACGATGCCTTAAGAAGATCACCCTCCGATTTATTCATACTGTTTTAGAAAACTGAAATAATAATAAAGGATTGCAATTGTTCTCCATGCTAACATCTATTTTTTAATTCCACTTAATCGTTAAAAGTGTTTAATTAATGCTTGCTTTTAAACAATCTAATCTTTTCTACCTTGAAAACTTCTGTTTATAGGTTATTAATTTTTGCATTAAGACCACATACATTGTCAACTGTAACGCAGAATAATCCTTTATCAGTTGACAATTGAATAAGTCGTTTAATGTTATTCGTCTTCAGACAAACTATCACTACGGAAGTATACTGAAATTCCAATCAGAGCCTAACTCCAAAATGAACAGCACTGTAGTCGCCTATACTCGTGTGTTGTGATTACTACCGTTTAAAATTTTTGACAAAAATTCATTTTGTTTCTTATTTTTTTTTGTTTGTTTTATATATGGTTTGAAATAAATGATCGGAATTACCCACACGTTGATCAAACACAGGATGAATAAAAACAATTAATTTCAGTTAACCCAGTTGTGATTTCCAGTTTTTTAATGTACAATCATATTCTACAAAGATAAGTAAAAAATATATTAATTTTATTCTTTTTGTCAGCATGAAGCGTTTTCTTTTGTGACAATCCTTGCTTAAGTGATCGGAATTTTCACAGTTAACTCTATAAGGAGCTGCCAAAGCTTATATCCTTCATTTGGTCACAACCTTTTGTGGAAATCCGGCAACAACAATTATGTCAATGTCACGGTAAAGGAGGATACTTCACGACTTGCTAATAAAATAAAATTGAACCACATCATTTTCAATGGGTAGCGTTTGTAGTTTAGATAGAATGAATTGAAACAACAGCAGTTGGATAACGCATTACAAGTAGATATTTACTCTAACAAGTGACAAAGAAACCAATCAAGTCTACAAGTGTAAGAACCAAATAATAAAGAAAAATAAATGAAATAATTATATTTTCAAGTATGTAAGAGCAATTCGTTTGAGAGGCGGCATATCGAGGCTTTTGAGCTTTCTTGACGGAAGCCATACAATTCCATGTAGTATCTTTTTCGTACAGTACTACAGTAAAATTTCAAAGTTATCAGGTAAGTCAATTCTTAACGAACATATAAAATAAAGGAATTCCCAATACAATATTGCATAAGTTGAAAAAATAAAACTTATTCTCATGCTAAAATTAAAATCTTGGAAAAGTTACAACTTGCAACTTAGCTAATAGTTATGATAAATTATTATTTGGAAATCTGGCATAGACAGAAGCTGAATTGAATATAAGAATGAATTTTGCACTCGACACAGTATCATACATCTACAGAGAAATTTTTTGAGAAGAACATTTTTAGATTGACATTTTAAAAGAATTCATAGAAAAGTATTCAGTTTCGCTTTGCAAAGATTTCATTTAATCAAGTGGAATTTTGAAATAGTAAAGAATAAAACAATAAAATTAACTTGTATTACAGAAGATTGACAGAAAGTTGGAAAGTTTCTAAAGCTCTAATTTAAAAAAGTATTGTATTTAACAATGAGAAGTTGAGTTTGATGTGATATTTGTTACATTTTTTTTTCAACTTAAATAAAGTCATACTATAAGTAACTTATATACATAATGTAGACTTAAATGTAGACTGTAAATACCAAGCAAACTCTGGTTAAATGTTTACATTAACTGCAATAAACAAAGTATTATTTGGCTGTAACAGCTTAACAGTATTTGAGAGCATCAATCATAATGAATGTACGTATGATGTAATTAAATTCCATGCTACAAACACTATTCTTTACTGAAAAATAAAAGAGGAAAATATTTCAAAAATTAAGCCGGCATACCTGCTTAGTTTTTGAAATAAAGTTGTGATCAGCACAAGTAAAATTTTATTACTCTCAATAAAAGAGGAATCTTTAGAAAATGTAAAATCCAGATAATAAAGTCGATTATTCAGATAATAAATTTAATGTAATCCAGATAATAAAGTCAATTTATGTACTTTATAATATTATAGTCTATTCTACAATAATTACCGAAAATAGACGCCAATAATCGAAAGAAAAATTTCCCCTCCAAACGAAAAATGCTAAAATTTTACTATTACTGGAGTCTTATCTTCAATAGTGCAATTAAAAATCAGTTACAGACCAAATGAAGAGTCTATTTTATTCTAGATAATATAGGTCCGAAAAATGATCTGTTAATAAGGAAGATCACACAGCATCAGACAGAGAAAGTTCTCCTATAACATATAACAAATTCATTTCTGCAATAATAATAATAATAATAATAATAATAATAAATATTTTTCATAAAAATAACAATAAAGATATATTTTCAACAAAATTAAAATCCTATAATTGAGGTTTTTCAGTTATATATAACAAGCTTTAATTACTCAGCTTTGCCAGGGCTTTTATTTCGAGAACAATGTGAAAATTATATAATTTACAAATTAATGTAGTTGATCAGATTTTTCAGCTGATTATATAATGATGCCTTTTTTTTTGTGATGAATTTAATGAAAAAATAATATTTCAAAAACCCGTTCCAAAATTGACGGCCGGCAAGAAAGTAATAACTATAGAAAACAGAAATCCCTCAAAACGAAAAATGCAATCTCTCTCTCAATTTATATAATTATATAAAAATGCGCCTATTTCCCATACAGCCAGGAAACTGAAATTTGGTAAAATTCTTCTTTAGGTTATTCTTGGAAAAAGTAAGCTATCGGGATTTTGATTAACCACCCCTTAGGGGTTCAAAAAAGGTGAATCCCTAAATTAGTGCCACATGTGCGTCTGGAAGCAAAGATTGGTGATAAAAATAATTTAGCGGCTGGTGGTGAAAATTGGAACTACAACATTTTTGTGCGCAATTTTCTTCCGCATCCTCTCCTTAGTGAAAACGAAATTTGACATTAGTTTTCTTTGTTAAAAATCGAAATGATACGTATTCAAAGAATTTTCGATATTCAGATCCTAAGAGGTGTAAACAGGGGGAGGCAACCTTTTTTGAAGGGTTTGCATATCTCCAAAATCGCTTGAGGTGGAAAAACGAAATTTGACATGAATGTTCGTAGTCAAAATCGAAAAGATACGTATTCAACGAATTTTCAATATTCGGGCTCTAAGGGATGTAAACGGGGGGGGGGGGGGGGATAACCTTTCTTGAAGAGTATGCTTATCTCTGAAAATGCTTGGTGGAAACACGAAATTTGATATGGGTGTTCAATAAATAATGTAGCCAACACACAGTCTAAGATTAAAAAGTTTTTAAAAATAAATGAGTAAGTATAATAAAAATCAGACGAGTTTCGCCATGACTGAGCGTGGCAACTTCAGTGAATGTTGTTGGATTGGCTTACCAGCCCCTTCTTATTCTATCAGACCAATTGTCGAGAATATGTAAATGTTTGGTTTTGAATACAGGAAGCACTTGCGTGCCTGGTGGAGATCGTCCGCACTAATCTTGGCGATGATCGGGATAAGCACATGTATGTGTTTATCAACACACAAGTAGCAGCGCTCATGGTGTTGGAAGGTGGAACCCTCCTACGAGAACTTTGTTGATAAATACTAACGCACTTGTATGAGTAGAGCCTGTGTCAATATTCCAACATCATGTGCTTATCCCGATCATCGCCAAGATTAGTGCGGACGATCTCCACCAGGCACGCAAGTGCTCCCCATATTCAAAACCATATTTATATATTCTCGACAACTGGTCCGAGAGACCAAGCTTTTCATTGGTTATTGATGTGTTATTCGCCTATAAGAAGAGGCTGGATTGCCAATCCAACAACATTCACTGAAGTTGCCACGCTCAGTCATGGCGAAACTAGTCTGATTTTTATTGTATATATTCATTTATTTTTAAAAACTTTTTAATCTTAGACTGTGTGTTGGCTACATGATTTATTGAACTCAATTCACACACGTTAATCTTATTGATATGAGTGTTCTTTGTCGAAATCAAAAAGATGCTGTTTGATCGAATTTTCGATATCGAACCCTAAGGGGTGTAAACGGGGGGGGGGGGGATGAGGAGATGGGCAAACTTTGTTGAAGGATACTACTACAGGTTTTTCGGATTACAGAAGAAGATTATAATAACTTTAATTTGTAATGATCACGTGGTTTTGTAATGATCACTGGGAAAGGTTTGAAGTGATACGGGTTGTGGAGAAGAGAAGAAAGGGATAGAAAGTCTTACATTCTCCGATCTCGATATTAATTTCATATCTAGGGATCAAACACAAAAAATTGAGTCGTTAATAATAAAAACGCGATACTCACAAAAATTTGAGCGAAAAAGCTTATATTTTGAAGAATAGAGTTATACAGTTATATGGATTGGTTTACAACTTGTCCTCCAAAACTGATGTTAAAAAAAATGAGCGAAAACATTGGCCATAAAGATTAAATTCAACCAAACATTAACATTACATCAGAAATTAAAAAAAAAATATCCTCTGGAAATATTAAATTGCTTATAAATTTTCTAATTATCACAAAATCGATTGGCGATAAAAATAAATTGAGCCGGTAATAATAAAAGCGCAATACTCTCATAAAAATTGAGCAAAAAATCCTGTATTTTGAAAAATAGGATTATGCAGTATTATCGATTGTCGATAAGTATGCGGTTAAAGAATTAGCCAGATGTCAAAGAAAGATATATTTTAAACAAAACTCATGAACAAAATTTAATAAAAATCACCATACACCAGAAATTATAAAAAAATCTTCAAGAATTCTAAATTGCCATAAATTATATCGTGAAATCTATATAAGAAAAAATCTTTTTTTGGAAAACTAATGCTGTGCACTATTACACTTTATTGTCCGATAGTGTTGATCTTTCTGTAGATGAGCTGGGATAGTGATTATCAGTTGAGTGATTTTATGAATTTCATTAAAGACATCCACAAGATCTGTCGCTATTAAATGCTCCATGCAATTTTACAACACTTTTTCTGAGCATATTTAAATCTTTGTAACTTGAGTTCCCTTCTCAAGCTGGAGAAGTGAATGAAGTTGACATAGAATTGTTTCAAACATGAAAAATTCATGAGAAATCGTTCTTGATATTTCTGCAAATGCCTTAAATCTTTTAGAATTGTAGTTTACGCAAATCATTAAATGTTTGGGTAATATTACTGATATTATATCGATAATTTCCACAAATAACCATTTATAAGATGATTTTTTTTTGTCTTCTCCCTGAATTTATATCTGCTCTAATTCTTTTCCTTGGAATCAGTAAATCATCCTGCTCCTGCTCAGAATATTAGCTTTATTCTAAATGTCAATCATAGCTAAGTTGAAATTGAAAATTTTTCCTTAAGCAAAAATCAATATCTAAAATCTCTTTTTGAAATAATAAATCTGCAGAAATTGTTAGAAAATGTGTTAATAATAAAAGTTAAAAATCAAAATTTCGTAAATTTGACAATGAATTTACAGTACAAATTCTTCTGAGTCCCCTTTGTCGATAGTTTCAGTTATACTACAGTAATAGTAACTTCTTTGTGTTGAGATACTATTTATAAAAGACTATATTGTAGTTCCATCTTGTCAGAGCTAAAGTGGGAAATCTTTTTTTATTTCACTGTGTAATGCATGTCCTCTTCATTGACTTTGAAAAAACTTGAAAGTGAAATAAAAAAAGGTTTTGCATAGCTTGATATCACTGACCGACTGTTGTTACAGATCACCCTGTATCTCAGAGATGATACGCAAAATAGAGAAATAATTAATGCAATCGGAAGCCTACACCCATAAA
>JAFIDM010005475.1:0-10443 GCA_023159025.1 Thereuonema tuberculata
AATTCAAGATTTTCATTATTTTCCCAATAGTTGAATTTTAAAAAAATAAAAACCATAAACCGAAACTATCAAATTTTTTTTTATACAATGACAGTTGGCATTATGCCAATATCATCGTTTGAAAGAAATAAGGAAAGGGCCTTTGTTGCTAAATGAACTGAAGAATATGACAAACAAATTTAAAGAAATATAAGAGTTGGGTGTAATTCCAAGGAGAGATCGGTGGCCTATTGCAGAAAGCAATGTGGAAGATGTCGCACTTGCCATTGCAGAAATTCAGTTGCATTCAGAGTTACTTGTAGTTAGTGCCATACAGATACACATATCTTGGCCATTGCAAGTTCCGTAGCTACCTAAAATTCTATGGTCCATCCTGAAATGGTATCCTTACAAAATTCAGAGGGTACAGGAACTGCAACCATGTGACCTTGAATGGCAGACCAACTTTGGTTTGTTATTTCTGGAGAAGGATGCAGCTTGAATACATGTAGCCTTGAAAGTCTAAAGGACAGATGAGGAGCATTCTTCTGTAGAAGAAGCAGTGAATTTGCATAACTGCCGAATTTGGGGTCTAAAACATCCGAATGCTGTGCTTGCCAAACCTCTACAATCCAACTATGTAACTGTATGCTGTGGATTTACTGCAAACTTTACAATTGGACCATTTTCTTTAAGGCAATCTTGCCTCAAGGCATCAATCAGTGAAAGGACCATGCAATACAGATCTTCTCCACTGCAAGATTATTCTGGTTTTGCAAGAGCCAAATTGCTTAAGACTCCATAACCATCAAGCAGGATGGGGTGCCACCCCATATTTCATGTACAGTTTGCATACCACATTTGGTAAGAACAGAGTAATTTCTTGAACATTTTCCAATGCTTGATCACAACTATCCTCCAACTTCAACCCATGCAATTTTTGGTTATGGGGTTATTTGAAAAGCCAAGTTTACCAAAGTAGTGTTGAATCGGTTGCTGAACTGAAGGCGAGAATAACACGTTATTCAAGACATGGCAACATACTTCAAGCAACTGTGGGTCAACCTGTGTTAAGCTGCAGCACATTTTGCATAGGAATGGTTCACATATGGAGCATCTTGATTTCAATTAAAGGAAATGTTTATTCAACTTGGTATTTCTCTTTTTGTTTTCATACCAACAGTACCTGGTGACACTCAAAATAACTAATTTTTTTTATTTATAAATTCTCCTCACCATGTTTTTATTAAGATGCCTACCAATTTTTGTTGTGATCCATCAAGAAAATCCTTCTCTACGTCGCTCTGAGTACTGAGTTAGTTTAATTATAATCACCCAGTTTAATGGACAATTTATAGAGCCCAAATAAATCTGTTGTGGAAAGCACCAAATTACTGAATGAAGATCTGCAGCTTATAATTTCAAGTAACTGGAGAAATAATTGTACAGAAATTGAAAATTGCTAGCAAAGTTACTAATCACAAAATTTGATTGAATTAATGAAATCAATTAAAATCCCAGGGTATTAACTTTTGAGCTGTAAAAAAAGCAACAAAAATCTTTAAGCTAGAAATATTTACCATTAACTCCAAGCTTTTTGTATTCTGTTGTCAAAATAAATTAAGTAATTATTTTTGAAAATAAAATTAAAAAGATATTTATGATTAAGAGTAAAAAATAAGTAGTAAAATAAAAAATTATAATTAAGAATTTTAATGAATGTTGAAGACATGTAAGATGATCAGAAGAATCTAAATCAACAAGTGTTATTAATAATAATAATAAGTGTAATTACATATCCTTGAAACCATCTGCTCTATGAAGATGGCTGATAGCAAGTGTTAACTGTTTTTTTTTAGTTCTTGGCAACTTTAGAAAAGGAATAATAAACAAGTTTTTGCTTATTTTGTAAAAGAAAGGTACTAAGGAAAGATATATGTTTTTTTTCTTTTTCAAAGAAATAAATTCTGACTGCAAAATGTTATTTATTACTGAAAATGTTATTTTTTTATTATTCCTAGAGATTTTTGAATCATTGAATTTTTGAATTAAAGATTATCAATGTTTCTAAATCAGTTATTTTGTTGCTGTTACCATAATATTTCACTATATTAAAATACTACATTACAATACTGCCATTACACTACAATACTACATTTATTGAAATGATTATTCTTGGTCAACAACTGCTTGTAAGGAATAATAAAGTAATCAACTGCAATATAATATGGAAGATATAATTTTATGAAAATATAGCTGCTTACAATTTTTTATATCTGAGGGAATGTGGTATAGTTAATAACTGACCAGAATTACAATTTTTTTTTTTTTTTTTAGCAAAATTTTAGTATAGAAATTAACAATGAAATGTGTCAGTTAATAAAATATTTATCTTACAAAAATCTAATGCATTACTTACTTTTCCAGCAAGAAAGATAATTCTTGTATCATGATTATAGTATGGAAACAGCACTCCTGATGATGAATCAATGTTTTCCATTCGAAGAGGTTCAGATAAATCTTTCTGCATTAACAAAAAAAGAAAGAAGATATTAAATATTCTACTTAAAAATAGAATTTAGCTTAACTATGCGAAAACAAAAAGGTCAAGTAAAATTTTTCATTGCATGGAATTCTGGAAAAACAAGGGTTAGCATATAATCGAATAAATATTTTATGACAATCATTCAATAATACTACTTTGTAGAACAATAAGTTATAGTTTCAACTTTTTGAATAATCTAAAGTGAAAAGCACTGACTTAAAATCATGCATTAAGACTATAAATATGCTGGTTCTTTTTAATTTTGAAACAAAATAGAAAAAATAATCATGATAACTCAAAAAATACAAGATTAATTTCTATGAAAGTTGTGAAAACCTGTAGCATATTGTGTTTGTTAACAGTCCAAAAACATTTAGTATGAAACACGGATTTCTTCCAACAATGAACACATTCAGAACCACAAATATGGTTTCCAAATTAAACAGCCAAAATATCAGGGAGGCCACCTCTAACAACAATGCAAACCTCACAATGATATTTTTTGCTACTGATGATAGTGTAAATAGAAGCTTAGTGGATAGCAACAATTAAGGTCTTTTAAGCCCCTCCATGTCTTGAGGAGATGAATGGCAGCAACATTGTTTTCAAAGAACATTCCAGACAAGCTCAATAGGATTAGCCCTCATTCTCTCCAGATCATACAAGCCTGGAATCTCTCTGCACAGCAAATCTGGACTCATCTGAACTAACCTCCTTTTGTATTAGACACATGACATGAAATCTTACTTGTTTCAAATGTTTCCTCCTCTGATTAGCAGTAAGGGTTCTGCAGACTGCTGGTCACCTAGCATCAAACATCTCCTGCATGAAGCCTTCTGCACAAAATGGAAGCAGATACCAGCATTCTTGTAGCCACAGCAAGGGCATATCACAGCTTTGTTGGAATAACAATGCTGTTCTTCAGGCACAATCGAAGATACTGATCATTTATGGAAGTTGTAGCCCTAGGCCTTCCTTTGCTGTACCTTCAGAAGGTGATTGTCATTTTGAAGTTGGTTTCACAGTCTACGGACTACAGAAGGATTCATATTCAGTCACCTTGCTACTTTCATTTGACTTTGACCTGTCTGTAGTCTTCAGACAACTCCATCTAAGTTCATCTTTTAAATGATGTTTTGAAGCCACTAAAGTCACAGTCTCATCTGCTATCTCAAACTCTTTTCTTCTCAATCTAAACAGAAATTGACAAAGATCTCCCAAACAGCTCCTTTTATTTTATAGCTCATTTGCATCAACCAATGATAGCACCACTGAAATACATACAACACCTTAACATTGCATTACTTTTCATGTCATGTAAGCAAGTTTCAAACATTTCCAACTCATTTTTACCATATAACCATAATTTTTATGGGTTTTTTTTTTTCCTCTTAATTAATGGCAACCAGTGTATCATGCTACTTTTTGTCTCATAAATGTTTAAAAATGTTGTGTTATTTATTTCCTCAATCTGCTACAGCTATGATAGCTATGCTTTTGGTGAATGAATTAAAATATATGTAACTATAAGCATGAAGGGACAACTATTCGGGGAGTGTAAAAAGGGAATTTCACCAGGTACATTTTTTTTTTTTCGAACCCATCCATATGATAAGTATCAAAAAATATTTTTTGTCCTTTGCAATAACTATTGTAGGACTGTGAGGCAATGAATATTTGTTGATAGATTATTTATGGTATTTCATGTTATTATACTTAAGCTAAATCTGTTAATACTTGTTTATGAATAAATGAGGCAATGACACCAGTCAACTCCAAGACATTTGATTAAGGAATCTTTGCACTTTCAGAAGTTGAGAGGAATTATCTTATCTTTTCTTCTCTGGATTAATCTCTATACACCTTTCCTAGTGATGAGCTGGGATGAAGGAAAAAAAAATTGCGTATCATAAGTCTTCTCACTCAATTCAAGACTAATTTAAAGGATGTTTTTATCATTGATGTTGTTGTGAATTTTGTAAATTACAAATAATTTTTTTTTGTTTTGTTTTTTTTTTTCTCTCCTCAATTTTTTTTTTTTTTTTTATGTGTAAAATAGTAAAGATTATAGATGTGAAATGATTGTAAGTTATATTCAATAGCATTTTAGTTTGGACTTTGTGAAAATCGGCTAACAGATGTCGCAATGTACATCACGGATTGTGTCGGTTGCTTAGCAACGATTAGTGCAGTCGTTTTGGAGCTTTCCAAGGAGAAGCATCACAAAATAATGGGTCCTGTCAGCAATCCCTCGGAGAGGCGGTAAATTCGAATGGAAGCAAACATTCGATTTACACCATTTTTTTTTTGGAGCGATAATCAATTGCCTAGCGTTTAGAAGAATGCCGATAATCGTTTGAAAGCCGCGGAGAATTTCAACCAACAAGTTTTTCCTTCAGAGAAGCGATAAGTTACGAGATGGTTGATAAGGAAAATTGGGCACACGAATTCCGATCAAACCCAGATGCATAGCAGATTTCATAGCAAGGATTTGAAGTCTGTGTTTCCCGGTCCATAAATGAAGATTAATGACTTTCATAGTGTTTCCCGGTCCATGCGGGGAAATCCTATGAAGATAGCATTTACCCTAGGATACGATGGATAGGCCTAAGCGAATGGAACGCTGTCTTCCAAGTTACCTATGAGGAGTAATCTTCGCAAGAGTTTCAACGTAATTTGAAGATAAGGTAGGAACTATCCTTTATGTTTTTGTCAAGGCATTTTCCCGAGAAGACTTCGAAAGAAAGAAGTAATTTATTCCGTTGAAGAGAAGAATTCGAGAACTCTGTCTACGAACTCATAGTACTAAATTCTCGTGTTCGAGATAGAACCAATATATTTAGATGTAGTTTAAAACTCATTTGATGTATCTAGATTATTGATTCAGAAATTTCTATTAAGAGTTTTGAAAGTTAATATTGTTTCGAGAATTTAAGAGAATAGGAATTATTCAATTTTAGTTCGATAAATTTTAGTAACCAGGGGTTACGTAATTTAAGTGTTATTCCATGTGTGTGATTAATGCAAGTTAGGTTAATCATTTGGTGATACAGGTTTAAATTGTTCACAAATGGAAATATGAGTCCTTAATATATCTTGAATAAGAATAAGATATTAAGTGTTATTGTAAAGTTTTCATTTCCATGATATTCGAGATGATTTCAGTTAGAATTTATGATGTTGTACTTAATTCATGATTACTGAATTGAAAGACTATTTTCAGTAGTTCTAATAATTCCAATGCTTGAGCTGTAAAATAAATGTTTTATTTATTGAACATATTTTAACTGAATTGCGTAAATAAATGCATTACATTTAAGATTCTAGCTAACTGTTACCTGTATTAAATATTGCTTGATGAATATAAAGTTTTTCCATGTACTAGTATTTGAGTGTCATTTGGTAAATTCTAATAATACTCTGCCAAATCATTTAAATTTCTCTTTACTGTTGTGATGGGTACTTTCAGATTCTTTACTGACATTATAGATTAGAACAACAGTAACAGATGTGAATTTCTTTAATTTCCATAATTTTATATGGCCCTGACTTTCCATGTGAGTTACACTTGTTTGTTATGTAACTGAACAATTCAACCTAAATTTAACTGACAACAGTGGCTACTCTGAAAGTCATATGATTACAAAAGCACAAAAAGATTGAGATGATCAACACTGCTCTGCCCATATTTTATATGTCATGAAAGGACGACTGCAATAATGTAACAAAAAATGATAGTAATAAAAAAATTATAAAACAATTATTTCAGAAATTATTAAAAGATAGATGAAGTTAAAGAAGTCTCTTATTTATGATGAAAATACCAATATCTATTTGATTCAAAAGTTTTGTTCATTTCCGTTTTTAATTGTCCTAAAAATCTATACATTAAATATTATTAAACCAGGCCATGGAAAACTGAAGTTCAAATATTTCCTGCTTAACTGGCCTGAAACAATAATAAATTGTAATATCATATTTTTTCATAGATGCTGCAATTAGTTCCATTTTAATCTCTGATCCACTTGGTCAGATATAAGCATCTATGTTTATTTAAAATGTAGGAAATCTGCACTTAATTGTCAGCACATTCAACAATGATAACCCATTTACCTGTTGACAATTAAAATAGATAGTGATTTCTTTTTAGCTTATTATTAGCGACCCTTGAACAGATACTAAACAAGGTAGAGAAAGTGATTAGTAAACCAACCACAATGCTTCGCAACATCTTTTGATCATTGATATTGCTTTAATTTCCTTGTGTTTATTTCCAATAAATGCAACAATTGCATCTTTTGACAATCACTATAAATGTGATTGTTGCGAATGCAAAAGACACAATTGTTGCGATTGTTGTGCAATCATAACAATTTAATCATTAAAATTTAATGAGATTTTAATGATACTTGTTCACAGACGGACAGACAAAACGGGAATATTAGTCTGCTGATCTAGATCAGAAGACTAATTAAAATGTTCAAAAATACATAATTCCAAAGCAAAACACAGTTACTAAGCCAGACTTCCTGTAACATCTATCACTTTTCACTAATATCAAATACAGGTGTGGAATATAGCTTTGGCAACTAGAAGAATACGGAAATCCAGTCCTAACAGTTGAAGTAACTATGTCTGACAGCTTTGTAAAATTAATATTCTGCAATTGCATAAATGGCTATCAAAGACTTGTCAGAAATATTCCAATAACTATATTATCAAGCAATTGGCTGTTGTAATTCCATCTCTGTTGGCCTAAATGTGATGGTTAGAATATAATGGTTTATATGAAGATTATTATTTTGAGGATTTTTTTTTTACTATTCGTGGATCCTCCTCTTGTTGAAGAGCCTGATGATGAAATGAAAACAAAACTAATTACGACAGTGATGAAATGATGATAATTTTACCCTTATCCCAACATACATTAACTCATCACAGGAAGGAAACTAAAATTTCTGATGAAATGCAAGTAGTAGAAAAAGACTTCATGAGACATTCGTGCCCGCACAAGGGGGGGGGGGGGGCATTTTGCACCACACTAGAATTTTCAATTTAAATGAGAGTATTAGAATTTTTTTTTCTCTGAAGAGGATTAAAAGATAGAAAACTGGTAAATTTTATTGCAACTAATTACTTTAGTTTACTTATATTTATTTTATATAATTTCACAATATAAAATACAATTTTTATAGACTTTCACAAAAACTGTTAGACATTTCTATAAAATGCTTACTTTATTCCAAAAACAAATATAAACTCTCCAGAAATGACCAATATTTCGTCAATCTAACTGATAGACTTTTTCGAAGTCTCAAATGTAAAGAAATTAAAAATATACAAAATAAATAAGAGAGGAGAAAATTTTTTAGAAAGTTTTTAAAGAAAAATAAGAGATTAAATGAAATTAATTAATGATCACATTTTTTCCCAACAATGATTTGTTTTTCACAATAAATATCTATTGTTTTAGTTGTTAATTATGATTTATTTTGTAACAAAGACACGATATAGTGTAGAGACTGATTGTTATATTTTTGTTATATATTTTTGTAATGTTTGGAGAGAGGTAAAGATTCTTTTCTTTCTCCTCTCTTATTTATTTTGTATATTTTTAATTTCTTTATATTTGAGACCTCGAAAAAGTCTATCAGTTCGATTGACGAAATATTGGTCATTTCTGGAGAATATATTTGTTTTGGAATAAAGTAAGCATTTTACAGACTGTTTTTACACTGCCAATATATTTTGCCCCTGGAAAAAATCCTGTGGGAGCTCATCCATCAAGAGACTCCTTTATTAAAGAAAAATAGAGAAGGTATCAAATGATGTGATCAGGGAAAAAAAGCTCTTAGTAACAGGCAGAATAAACCTTTAGAACTCTTAAGAAAATAAAAATAAAATTAAGCATCACTTAATTTTCAGGCTGAGATACTGATTAGTGTTTCTTTAGTTTAAGTAAATAGGAATATAATAAATAGAAGGATAAATATATAGAGAGAATTAGTAAAGTTTCTTAGATTTTAACAAAAATCAGATACCTGGGTCCAAATGGCATACTGTCTATCACTGTATCTTGAAAATCCTGTAGTGAAGAGTCGACCAGTATCACCTATAAATGCAACTTTGGAGGCTTTTGTTCCACTATGGCAGACACCTTTTCACTAAATTTGTAAAAAAAATAAAAGTAAAGAATTTTTTAAAAATGATAGGTGAAATGAAAAGTAATAACGTATTAAATTACACTATCAACCCTCCCTTCATATTGTGCCATTACAGCATTTTGTTTACAGGGCAAACATCGTTTTATAATAGACTGGACATTAGAATCCCTTGAATTTTCAAGCTGAAAGCAATAACTACTATATTTTTAACACTGGCTTTGGTTAACAGTCCGCTATTCTTTATTGTAGAGCAGTAAGCTATAAATATCTTTAGCTTCCATGAGGGGAATTTGAGAAAGCGCTCTAAAATTTCACAACTCTATGAATTTGATTGTTAAGCTTGATTTGCTTAACAATATGTGGTACATCTCAGATTTACATTTGGTCACATTTTGCCTATTCTACTGAACACAGATTGCGAGTGTAGATATGTTATAAAATTGTAGATGCAATTTCACTTAAAACATTAAATATGTTATAATGGTTTACAAGTTAGAATTAGGAAAAAGTTAGAATTGTTTCAGAAAATCATTACACAACTCTACATATGAAATCATTATTTTATTAAGAACAATTCTTATTAGAAGGATTATATCATATATATAGTATATTTGCCAGAATGTCTGAAAATTATAATGGAATTTAAGTTATATGTTTAGTTTTCATTAACAAAACTGAACAGAAATTTACAATTTAAGTTGTCGCTGATGTTTTAGAATTTGACAGAAGTCTGTTTGGATTTGTTAAACCTGCATTATGTGCATTTACGCAATGTTCAATAGATCACTGCTACTGACTGAATTTAAAGGGCAAAGAAGGAACATAGACTTTACTGATCCATTAAAATTAAAACTATCATCTTTATCAAATGATGATAGTTTTATCATTAAAACTATCATCATTTGCCACTGTCAAACTATATTGAAGTGACAATTCATTCATTTTCAATTTTATTTTAAAAATGAAATATAATGATGATATTTATTTTAAGACATATAAAAACTAAAAAAATAAAGAAGAAGAAGCTTATTTTGGCAGATTTTGGCCACTGAATACAATTCTAGCCAATGATCAGCCAAAAGACATTAAGAGAGGTGAAAAGAAGTTTTTTCAGAAATTATTCCTAAAGGTCCATTTGATCTCCATTTTTTATTTTTTTTAAAGAAAGAATAATTCTTTAAAATTAAAATTTATTTAAAATTTAATCATTGCTCTCTAATTCTGTAGTAATCATTATGCTAATTATTACTGATGTTAATTATGTGCTAAATATCATGAGTAGTGTAGTTGTTGAGATCAGGAGTCATCATTATTTTTAATTTAATTGAAAGGTAGAAAGATGCTAGAAAAATCTGCATTTTAGTAAAAAAATGAGGGGGGGGGGGGCTAATAATTAAATCCCTAATAATTAACAATTTAATCCCTAATGAAGATTAACAGAGCAAACTCAAAATAGACTTGCTCTGGAGCCCAGTAAAATTCTAAAAAATAAAAAATAAATAGTAGACTAATAGGCTTGGTACGCCGAAGCACTGATTTTAAAAGTAAAAAGTATGTACAATTAAAAAAGGAACCACTAGTATCGATCCATAAAAGGATCTTCTTCAAGTTACTCACAATTTTTAAAGCGCATCTGGTTTATAAAGCCTTAGAGCGAATTCCGTCTAAGGCTTTATAACCCAAATACGATTTAATTGTGAGTAACTTGAAGAATATCCTTTTATGGATCGATACTAGTGGTTCTTTTTTTAATTG
>JAFIDM010005476.1:0-10441 GCA_023159025.1 Thereuonema tuberculata
TTTAGTTCCTAATCGTTTTCTGCATCGAAAGTTGTCGACTTTTCGTGATTTTCTCGACTGGGAACCGCTTCTAACAATTAATTTTATTGACAATTACTCACTTTTACAGCAACCAATCAGAAACAAAATACATATGAATATCATTGTTCCCAATTTAAGAGAGCTCCTAATAACTCAGAAATATTCTATAAGTTCAAATGTAATATTTTCAGTTATTAATTGCTTATTATTAAATAAAAAAGTTAATGAAAAACATTCTTTTCTCATTACTTACTCGAAATCGAAGGGAATTACTTTATTTTATAACGAGTAAATATTAGAAAAAAATAATTAGTTTCATTAGGAGAAAAGGGCAACCGTTATAATTGATAAATACTGTTAAAATATACATGAGTCTGTTATTTCTTTTGGAAGATTAAATTTTTATAACTAAATATTATAATTATTAGAAATCTTTGCATTTACAAATGAAATTCATTTAATTGTTTAATAATTTCTTTAAAGTTAATTAAGAAATTGTCGATAATTTTGAATTTCTAAATATCCACATAGATATAAAGCCAAAAATGTTTTACCTTCTATTTTTAAAAGAGACTTTTACGTTTCTCTATTTTTTAAACGACAGTAGAAGGTCAAGTATTAGTTTCCGAAAAGAAAGTCTAACTCAGAAAAGCTATCTATATGTTTTTTTTTGAAACTTTGAAAAATCTTCTTGAAAATTAACAGTATTGAAGAGTCTTTATATTTCAAATTCTTTCTTATTTAAGAAATATGCATTTGAAGATAATAAAATTATCTTTGGAAACTCCATCGAAAGACAACAATTTTCTATTTACTGAATGCTATTCTTTCTTCGTTCCTTTTGTCGATTTGGGCCAACTAAGGATCCCGGACATTAGCCCAGTATGACTATCGTATGATGGTGGAGCTAGGAAAGTTCAAGAGAGGGGACGAGATTCACATCAAGTCCACAATAACACTGAGATAGTTAAGTCCCAGGTACAAACGGACGAAACCCAGAAGAATAAACAAAAGCCATGACCATCCCGGGATTCGAATGCAGGTTCTGAAGCAACGACCGCTCGGCCACGCTGGAATAACTTGCATGCTATTCTATTTTATAATTCCTTTTTTAGTTAGCAAATGCGTTTATAGAATTAAATCTAATTCGACCGTCTAGGATTTGTTTGGACTATTCTTAGATTTCTAAGAGTGTATTGAGCTATTGTTTCTTACTGTTCAATAACTAAAACAACGATTTTTCAAATGATAGCACTATTAATTAGTCGAAAAAAGGAATTTCATTATTTATTTTTTCTTCAATTTCTTTGCTAGCATTTCATTTCTTTAATTTTCATTTATCTTATATGAAAACGAAGTCAATATAGTTAAAAACTAAATTTATTTTGCAATATTTGATGACAATTAGAGTGAAATTTATAATTTCTGTCTCAGTATTATCTTTGAAAAATTCTCTTTTTCGATTTATTTTTTGATTCATTTTAGTGTTTTAGACCTCTTATGAATGTGATATCACAATATTATTTCGGAAGTTTTGAAAACACTTTTCTTTGTTTTGTTTTTTATTTTAAAATGAAGCACTATTCTTTAATTGAATAGAAGAGAATTTCCAAGTTGTAATCTGTGTGACGTCATGCTCAAATAGAAAATATCGGGATTTGGACCTCCCCTCCCTAGAAAAATATCTCTCTAAAACCTTCAATGAACACTTTATAAATTCTATTAAAATCTTTAGAACAGTTTTTGTTTTCTTGAGAAATCCAAATTCATTAAAAATTATTCGCGGACATGCTGGCAGACATGCTGTCCCTACAACATGTGTTCAGAGTATTGATGGTTTTATTCCAACTATAAACTGACCTTCCAATTCTTGAAGCCAACAGATCAAATTCAAATTAACAGCATTCCTTAATAGGTTTTCTAAAAATCATTTACAATATATTCAAATATTTATTACTTTTACAACTTTAAACCAATATCATGTTTTTAGTTATAATATTAGTAATTTCATATCATTTAGTCATTCGAAACAAATAGAGTGAAAACGAGGCTTATTAGTTCAAAGCAGAAATGAAAATGGAAATTTACTGAAAACAACAAGTAATTCAAGCAAGCCTATTTTAAAGCTGATAAAGTATAATTGATGTTATTACTGTATTTCAAGTACAATTTTTAAAAATATCAATATACTATTAGCTTTAATTGGTAATATCTTACTTTAATGAAAACATTGGATAAAGAATTAACTCTAAATTTTTTATCTGCATTTTTCCTAGGGAAAAACCTGACAATCTAAGGTGAATTTATTTCAGACAGATTTTCAAATGAAATTGAATTTTATTAAATTTTAGAAAATTTTTGACTTGAAAATTTTTGAAAAGTAATGACAGATTATAATGATTTCATAAAAAATAAAAAAAAAAATCTGTTTTTATAAGATAGGTAAGCACAGAAGAAAAGAATATGAGATTTTTAGATAATTAGGAGTAAACAGTTAGCAAAATCTTCTTCACGAGAAGAGAAACCAGTATTTTTTTACTGGACCACAGGATTCACGAACTTAGATATTGGGGGCATAAGAACATTTATCAGTTCCAAAATCGTTTCATATCTAGGTAAGGAAAATAAAGTTGTAAATATGAAGTTTCATTGAGATCAAATAATTGTATTCTTTGCTTGTTAACAATTTGCTAAATTTCCCAAAAACAGACATCTCTCAAAAAAAAAAAAAAAAAAAAAAAAAAAAACAGCCTAAAATTCGTTGTAGTGAGTAAATGATTTAAATTTCCATTCAAATCGTAAGATGTATATTTAAAACGATTAAAGTTTCCTTACACATATATTAAAAATTTATCATCTTTGAATCTAAAAATGTATATTCTCTAGCTGTATAATAATCATCAACCACATATAAAGTCTCAAAACATTATGACTTACGTTAATGAATATATTTGACATTTAAAAATGCTGATATTTAGATGAAATAATCTGCTTTAATTTGAAAAACATTTTCAGCCAGATTTGCCACTCTCAACAAATATCAATTTCAGACAAATAGATCATTTTCGGTTGATTTTGGTGCTTTAAAAATTAAAATAAAGTAAATAAAATAATTTTTAATACACTTTCTCATTAAAAGAATAGAAAAACAAGAAACCACAAAGTAAAAGAAGTTATAGTTGTCGTCCCAATATATGAATACACGTAAGTAATAGAATCATAAATAGTTAGAAGAAAAAGAACTGTACTTTTAAATTTTAACTATTATAATTATTATTTATAGTGAAAATGGTTAATTTATAGTGATTTCCGAGAATAGTTTCTCGATACTTGAAATTATTTGTTCACTTTTATCGAAAACTTACGAACGAAATAACATTGTATTTTGATATATTTATTTACCATGCAGATTTAAAATACAAATCGTTAATGTAGTCGGATGGATATGACTATTTTCATTTATATATACATTTTTATATACATAGACATTTACTTCATCTACATTCATGTTAAGTGAAGTTATATTAATTATAAAAATATATCCTTTGTTCATGAACTACCATCGGAGAAGAAGAGCCTCATGAGAACTAAAATAAATTAATCTAAATTTTCATCTGCATTTTCAGTCGCTATTCTTTGATACATTTGTTTTTCTATCAGGTTTTTTAGCAGGCCAACTAAATTCTTTTATCTTGACATTTTTATTTGTTTCGAAAAGTATCTTTAGTATTTTCTGTACATTCTTTCTCTTTGCTTATACGAATGTACTTGTGAAATATTTGCAAGATGTAAACAGAGAAAATTTAACTTATTTGAAAAACTGTGATATTGGAAAGAATAATCTAGAAGCAAAACAAACAACATATGGAACAAAATGAATCAATCCTTGCGCTATCAGAACACTGAACACATGTTGTAGCGACACTATGCTTCTTATCCTTATATCTAATAATTTTTTAATGAGTTTCAATTTTTTCAAAGAATTAAATACGATATATTTTTTTGTTTTCAATACAAATATTAATACAGTATTGAAAGATTTCAATACAATCCATTAAGTGTTTTTTTTGAAGTTTCAGGATCTATTTTTTTCTTCTTAAATCGTCGTCTGCTGTCACGTAACCCTTGCAGTGAAATCGCGTCGTATTTCGTGTAGTTTCTGATACGCGATTAAATAAACTTTTAAGTTCGCTTCGTTAATATTTATAGGTTTTACTATGAAATTCATAGTGAGCTTCTACTCAAAAATCAAATGTTATATTTATAATATTAAGCGATGTCGTATGGAGAAGTTTCCGTATAAATGACCTCCATAGACAAAACAAGGAATCCAATCTCACTCAATTATATCCCATTTGATTTCTCGTAGGGTACTTGAGAAAACGAATGTCTTTTTTTTTTTTTAATTTTTGATGTCTATATTCTCTCAATCTACGACTGGTTTTAGAACCAGTGTGTAAATCATATATCTACGATATATTTTTATAGAGATTAGAATGTAGGTCTCGTGGTCTAATGACTAAGACGTCTAACTTCGAGCAGTATTCTATCTATATAAATAGTGCATATTTCTTTCTTGACACTTTTTAATTCCTATTGATACTTTTCAGTGGTTTTCGAGTTAGAAATAGTGATTTTTTTTGGTATTCCACTTCAAAAAAAAAAAAAAAAGGTGCTTCTTTCTTTCTGTTTTCTTTACTCCAACATCTGCCATGTACATGCACTTATTTTTCAATATCACATAGAATTTGGTTAAGTAAGAATATTTAAAATATTGCAGCGTTTCGGCAATTATAGTTCTAATTGTCAGTTTCGAATTACAAATAAACTGACGGATAGGGAAATAAATAAACAATCTTGAGATTAAATAAAAAAAAAGGTTGAATATATTCCTTATTGATGGGGGAAAGGAAAGGAGATATAATTCAAAAAACAATATGAAGAGAGTTGTAGTACCTATGGCCTAATGGATGAGACATCTGCCTTCGGATCAGAAAGTTGCACGTTCGATTCCTGTTGCGGATGTTTCATGGTAAAAATTATTTCTATTTTCCATTCTCACAGAAAATTGTACCGGACAGTCAGAGAAATAAAAGATTTTAGTAATAGATTAATTATTTTCTGTTTAAAATAACATTTAAATAAAAATTCTGTTTAAAATAAAAATTAAAAATATGTTTTTTTTTTAATTTCTACGAAAAATTAATAAAGAAAAAAGTAAATAAATAAATAAATAATCATAGAAGTTCAAAGTAAATAAAAATATGGAAAAATAGAAAAGAAAACGGTTAAGAAAGAAAACAAAAAAGTCTTTGCCTTTGAAGTGTTTTTTTATAGCAGTTTTTTTTTTTTTAAACACTGAAGAAACTGAACTAAAACATGGTTAATGTGTTATGTTGTTGTTGAATGTGAGATAAATAAAAAAGGATTTTTCAAACATTCCTTTTTAAAACTTTGAAAACAATCATATTATTATAATACCTCTTCGTATTTTATATTTCTTAGCTCATTTTTTTTTTATCTTTTTTCGTTAATAAATTTTGCCTGTTATTATTAATGAATACATTTTAATTTGTAATTAATTATCATTATCAATGTATGGAGGGGTCTTGGATGATTCAGCTAAAAAAAAAAAAGAGAAAAAGATATAAATGTTAAATGAATTTTAATATAATTTTTTCGGATCACTATTTACATGACACATTCTTTACTAATGTCCTACTTGGTTTTCTACTATCCCAATTTACTAAAAAAAAAAAAAAAATTCTAAATTTTGATTTTAACGCAATGGAAATAAAAAGATATATACAACATAGATACAGTAGAACCTCATTATAACGGACCCTATTATAAAGGACCTCCTTACAACGGATAGTTTTTAAAAAAATTGGCAGCCTACAATTAAGGTGAGCGAAGTGAAAGACCATTTAAATTTTGTTATTCAATATGTTGGACAATCGGCAAATGAAAATGTGTTTGCATATTATGAACACTTACGACACCTCCATGAGGTATTAACTGAAGAAATAAGCAGCAAACAAACCCAGCAGAAAATAAATTATTTTTTCAAACCAATGAATGTAAGAAATCAATATGAAACAGGACCTTCTTCTTGTTCTAAAGATTAATGCAGCGTAAACATACACATCTTTTTGAATACAACCTACTATGTTGAAGGCTGTTTTTTATTTGATGTATAATAAACACTTTTTATAGCTAACTATTGTACTTTCATTGATGTAAACCCTGCTGCATTACACCTCTATAAGAATTACTTGTTATAAACCGGAGTTTCATTAAAACGGACAACTTTCAGCCCCTATTAGTCCGTTATAATGAGGTTCTACTGTATTTACAACAAACTATCAATGCTAATCTCATGCTACACTTAACACTTAATCCCCTTCATATAGTTATCTCAATAATAGATTTTATTTCTATACATAATTGCTTGAACCTTCAGTATTACATGTTATCATAAGCAACTTAGATTTTTATCATAATTTCCTATTTTTAAAAACATTATTTCCTGTTAAGTTTTGAATTAGCAGAAACATCTTCTTGAAACATGATAAGCATATTTTAAGACGCAACAAACCACATTTTCTATTATTTTTAAGATCAAATGCAAAATGGTCACTCTAACGTAAATAGAACTTCAGAAGATTTTCAAAATTAAATCAACTTTTTTTTAAATTATTGAAAACTTTCTGAAAATTTTTAAATTAATGAAATAGCAAACTATTTATTAACCTATAAACAAGTTGTTTATTATTTGAGTAAGATTTCTACTCAAATGTGTTAACTAGGAATACTAGGATTACTAGGATTTTATTTACGATTCCAGCAATCGTTACCAGTATTTATATTTGTGCTTAATGAATATAAAGTTATGTCATGTTTGAACAAATATATGTTTTTAGTATTTTTGATTCTTTTGGTAATTCTGCAAATACTCTGCTATGTCATTCAAATTTCTCTTACTGTTGTAATGGGCCCTTTTTAGATTCATTCTAACTTTTCAGATCATTAACAGTAACAATAAGCACATTTTAAAACGCAACAAACCACTTTTTCTTTTACTTTTAAGATCAAACGCACACTGGTCACTAACGTAATAGAACTTCAGAAGATTTTCAAAATTAAATTAACTTTTTTTTAAATTATTGAAAACTTTCTGAAAATTTTTAAATTAAGGAAATAGCAAACTATTTACATTAATAACAAGTGAGTATTCTAATGATTTTATAGAAAAAAAAATAACTTAGATTATTTCTTAGGGTAAAAAAAAATTAGGCTGATCAGACACTTAGGCTAGAAAGACACCCTGTATTTTTACTATAAAAATATGTATGAACCATTTCTTCTTGTTTTGTATTTAAATGTTTTTTTTAAAACATGGACAACACTAAAAAAAATCTAGCACAAATCGTCACGAGAAAAAGATTCTCACTGAGCAAAAAATAAAAAAAAATATAAAACACTATGCTACAACCTGTCTGAGACAGGAAAAATAATAAGAATAAAAAAAAATGGATAGATATAAATATGAAACACACAAAGATTAAGATAAAAAAAATACACAGGTTTATTCAAGGTAGGATAAAAACAAAACAAAACTGCTTCTTAGGTAAAAAATACCCTGGAAAAAAAAAAAATTCTCCTATAAATTTTTAAAACACTACAGAATAAAAATTAAAACAAAACTGATATACTACGGAGACTACATCATTGCAACTTCTCAGCTTAACGATTCCGATAGCTATATTCAAACTTAAAATTCGAGAAAACGAAACAATGTATCGAAACGAGAAGAAAGCATAAAAACGCAAAATAAAAGAGAGAAAAAAAATTGGAAAACAAGACTTGAAAAGAATAAAGCAAAATCAGTCAAAGCAAGGAGGAAATATTCAATAAATTGAAAATACGGTGAAAGAATAAGAGAAAAATGGCGGAAAATAAACAGACGGAAAAGAAAAGGGCAAAATAAAAAACAGCATAATAAAAATTCACGATAGTAAGTCATCTAAAAATGAAGAAAAGAAAAAGATACTTTGAAATGGACGGTTTTAATCCACTATAACTGCAGATTATCCTGAGCTGAAAAAAAAAAATGTTGAAGAAAAAAAAAACCAAAAACGAAAGAAGATTTTCAATTTTCAGTTTTTGTTAATAGCCTTAGGTTTAATTATTCCCCAAAAAGTTGAAGTTGATTTCGCGTCATCTGTAGCAGTTCTGAACTATTATTGCTTCTATAATTTTTGCAGTTGATAGAAATTTTCGCTTAACAAAAAAAAAACCAAAAAAAAAAAACCAATAATCTTGAAGTTTTCATTTTTTTTTTAAATTTTTAAATTAACAATTCATAAATATTGTTTAAGCAAAGAACTTCGAAATGCTTAAAGAAAACAAGTCCATCCAATAATAAATGAATAAAATATCTTTGGTTTTATTTATTCTTAAACATTCCGAAAATTAAATTCGATAACAGATTTCATCTCATTAACGGAGTATCAAAAAACGAAAATTAAATTTCAAAATTTTAATTTCTGCTATTAATACCTAAATACTTAAGTAAGACTAACCTGATAAAATCGTTGAGATATAATAATCATTATAGCAGAGATTACATATAGAAATCGAAAATAATGAGTTTCTTATATTTTAGCGTAATTTATTTCTTTAATTTCAGTGTCGCAAATTTAAATCTCCCGTCACTTTCTTCGTATGATTACATATCAATAATGTAGAAGATTGTTTATTAATAAATTTAACGTTTGTGAATTGATTATATAAATAATAAGCACAAACTAAAATTTAAAAACAGTTAACACACTAAAACGATATGTTTCGAGGATCATAATGATGCAGAGTTGTATTTTTTTAATTATTATTATTATGAGGAATAAAAACTATTTACAACTGAACTTCTGCTTACAGGCATTAATGAAATGTATGAGATGATAGTTCAACTTGAATTGTTCTTTTTCGCAAACGTAACTTAATTCTCAAGATACTAAAAATGAAATAATAAACAATGAATGTCAGTTCTATAATCACTAATCTGAGACGCACTGAAAATCACAGTACAGTGGAACCTCGCTATTCGTACACAATCCGTTGCAGGAAGCAGTTCGAATTGCGATTTGTAAGAATGACGAATCATTTTCACATAAGATATAATGTAAATTGGATTAATCCGTTCCAGACCCACAGATGATTGCTTATATAAACCTTTGTAATAATACTGTAAGCATAAAATACATAAAAACTATGAAAACGATATGGCTGAGTTCGCCATGCCATACTGAGTTGCCAGGTCAGAGACACGAGTTCCACCTTCAAACTTCACAACGAGTTCTTTTTTCAATTCAATTGTCGTTCTCACTGCTTTCCTTTTAGGCTTGGTTGAATCAGTAATCTTTTTCGGACCCAAGGCTGCACAATTTTTAATAAAAATAACAAAAAATAACAATAAAATAGCATAAAGTTTCATGAATTTGCGTAGATGATGCGTAGCGTAGGGAAGCTAGGACGAGACTGAGCTGAAACGACCGCGTGGCGCGGCCAGTAACAAGGTCACGCTGTTCAAATCGCGACTAGGCGTACGAATGGTGACTTCAATTTTACTTGAAAAAGTTGGACGAAAAACGAGTTGTACGAGTAGAGAGGCGGACGAATGGCGGGGTTCCACTGTATATTAGTTCCTCGCAGGGCCGTCAGGTGGGCAGGGCGACCGGGGCGATCGCCCTGGGCGCCACGGCTAGGGGGGGCGCTGCGGCAACGGTAAAATGAGATTCCTATTTTTTTTTTTTTTTTTTTGGTTGTTGAATTGGAGATTGAGGGGGCGCCTAATGAAATCTTGCCTAGGGCGCCGCGGCTAGGGGGGCGCCGCGGCAACGGCAACAGGAGATTGTTTTTTTTTTTTTTTTGGTTGTTAAAATGTTTTTTTTTAGTTGTCGAACCTGGAGATTCGTTGCGTTTTTTTTTTTTTTTGGTTGTTGAATTGGAGATTCATGGGGCGGCTGACGAAATCTTGCCCCGGGCGCCAACAAACCACGCGACGGCCCTGGTTCCTCGTAATTCGCACTTACAAACATCACTGGTAGAAAAAATATTTCCTTGTGTCTTCGTTGCACTTTAATTCTGAAGCACAAAATAATAATAAATGTTATACTTTAAAATAAAAGTAAGTTTATTTTATACGAAGCATTAATCTTCCCTTGAATAACTAATAATGTCACATCTTCACAAATAATATTTTAAAGGAGATGTCCCACGATATATGGGCGTTTGCCCCCACCCACTTCAAGCCATGGGGGGATTACGAAATTTACAGCAATTAATACCCTTATCAATAGATATTTATAGCTGAAAGAACGAACCGATTCGACCACATACTCTATGAGTTTTTTTAACA
>JAFIDM010005477.1:0-10439 GCA_023159025.1 Thereuonema tuberculata
AATCAACAAGTTTGCCAAGCACAGGTATTTAACATTCATTCATAAACACAAACTGATTTCAACTTCGTTTCTATGAAAATTAACACATTCATTCATATTAAAATGAATCTTGTATCGAAATCATTCCTTATGGTAAAATATTTTGTCTTCATTGTGAAAAACTTCTTTTTTTTTTTTTCAGTTCATTCAAAGTGCTAACAAAATGCCTACAATTCCATAATAGTATAACTTTTAACTTAGTAATATTCTAACACCTTCTAGAGTTCACAGTTTCAAAATAGAAGAAATGTAGCTAACAGCTCTGTAATAAACTGAGATCTAAGGAATTCTTTTGTTATCAAAACAGACTGAGGGTATTACTAGATTCTCAAATTGTAAGTGTCAATTTTAAGATTAAAACATCAAGGAATTTTGAATATAAATGAAATATTATTATTAAGAGAAAGTCAGGATAATACTTACATGGTAATATCTTGGAATCATTTAAATAAAAAAACAACAATGCAGTTATAGCTATTTTTGCAGGTGATGTACTTTTGTAACAATAATGAAGTTACCAAAATGCAATTACAAATGAAAGTAATAGTTCATGTTTAACAATCCTATCGCTGCTAAGAGAATATTAGGATGTTATACAAAAGATAAATTATGAATTACAGCAATTGAAAGTTCCTTAAGAGAAGAAAACATGTTCTTACTAAAAGCTGCAGTCATAATGTTGTTTGAAAACTGTAATTTAGATTTATTCAATGTAATTCCAATTGATGAAGTTCCCAAAGAACGACCAAGATGTACGTGACTTGGTTACAAAGATTAAAGAGGTTTAAAAATGCATATTACAATCGCATAAAGGAAAACCTATAGTAATTTTAGGTAAAGTAAATTATGGAGTGATTGAGTTATTAAAGAAATAATAAGCCAAGATCCAACTGCAGAAATATTTAAAGTAAAAGAAATCCTAATACACCACAGGAGAGATGTTTCTAAAGACATGAGTTAGATCAGAAGGTGAATCATTATAAACACTCTTTGTCTCCTGTTTATCAAATCTAGTCTGTTTTATGACTACATTACAATAGATTTCTCATATCTTTATTAGAAACAACTGTCAATTGTGATTTATTACATAAATGATGTTGGATATTTTACAATAATACAAATTATTTGCTTTTTTTCCCCTTAGGAATGCAGTATATTTTATACAAAAAGATTCTGTCTCCCTTGTGCAAAAGATAACTTATTAGAATTTCCAAGGGAGATTCATAAGGTAATCAATTTCACGTTACTTTTTTTTCTTATTAATTCCTTATTTTCTCATAACTTTTGACAAGTTTTAAAATATACCAATAATGTGTGACATTTCATAAAGCAATTTCCAGACACTCAGTATTTTAGATGGGAATTGATTCAATGCAAACAGAGTGGAAGGGAAAAGTGTATCTAGAAAGATTAGTTCAGAGGCATTAGGTCACTTTTTTAAAATATCAATTGTCTGAGTGAAACAGCAGATATTCTAATGCTATAGTTTTTGAGATTATGAATTGACATTATAGAGAGAAATTGATCAACTAATTAGAAAAAGTAGTAGCTATTAAATTGTGTTATTTGGCTTTTGATAGAAAAAGAATTGAAATTAAGTTTAGGAAATGCCTTTGATATGGTTAGATATCATTACAAATAATGAACAAAAAAAAAAAAAAAAACCTGGGACGAAAAATGTTCCTACATGGAGCTTTGATTGATTGATTATCTTTTGTGTCTTGATATTAAATCAACCATGGATTTCCAATATTGAAATAATATTATTTTTAAAGTCATTTCCTATATTTTTGGGTGGTTTCCAGAACCATCCAAAATTTAATTGCAAATTTAACTAACTTCTGTCTTGAATGATGGAAGCTGACAAATTCGTAGAAAACTAAACACCCTGTCTTATCCAGAACTTGAACATAGATTCAATCTAAGAGTGGACAATAACTGAAGTGACCAGAAATTCTATAAATCCAAGTGGGACAGCCCAGTCCCTGAAGCAGTTGTCGTCATGAATAAACTTCATCGTACATTACTTATCAAACATATAGAAATCATAAGTTCATAACATACATAATAAAAGAAAACCATGGAAAGGTATAACTATAACATCAAATAATAGATGTATATGATAGGAAAGAAATACAACAATCTTAATACAACACAACACAATACACTAATCTAGAAAGTTAATTGTACATTATTGAGGTATTTCACATGTTCTATTTATCTGATGATGATATTTATTTGTGAGTATTTAATTTCAGGAAATCATGAAATTTCAACACAGGTCTGATGATTTATTTTGATCATCAGTATAGCTTTTTTCCTTTTTTGAAAGCATAAAATAAAATCCACTACTGGCTTGCTAGGCCTATCGTAGCTTCACCAGGACCCCGTCAGCCGTCACTTTTCGGGGTTCCCATAGGGCCTTCACAGCTACCGTAACGGTCTCGGGGCCACGAAGTCCCCACTGTACTTCACCCCTACAGGCAGTCCCCTACTTCATGCCGTTGCCCGTCTCCCACCGCTTGGAGGAGGGGTTGGACTTATGGGAGTCAAGGAGGAATTCCAAAGGATAATTAGGGAAAAGTTACCTAAAGATAACCCTAAAACAGGGGAAGAGGAATGGATCCGATTTAAAAGTACAATGGTGGATGCGGCAGTGGAGGTTTGTGGAAGAACAGGTAACAAAAAGAGATGTAAGGAGACGCCATGGTGGAATGAGAGAGTGAAAGAAGCAGTGGGAAGGAAGAACAAGGCTTTCAGAGTGTGGTTTCAGGAAAGAACGGATGTAGCAAGAGAAGAGTATAAGAACAAGAAAAAAGAAGCAAGCAAAGTTGTTGCAGAGGAGAGGAAGAAGTGGATGGTTAAGTGGACTGATATGATGGAGGAGGATAGCAGAGGAAATAGAAAAGTACTTTACGGGATGGTCAAAAGTAAAAGAAGAGGTTTGAGGGAGGATGGGGTAATGGTGGATAAAAACGGAAAGGAGGTACACAACAGGGAGGCACTTAAGACAGGGTGGAAAGAGTACTTTGAGGATTTGCTGAATCCCAAGGGTCAAGGAGAGGAAGACAATGTATCGGAAGATGGAGATGACTACACGGGAATAGAAAAGGACCTGACATGGAGAGAAATAGAAATGGCTATAAACAGAATGAAAGGAGGAAGGGCACCAGGGGTGGACGAAGTGAGTATTGATATGGTAAAGGCTGCCGGGGAGATTGGGATACAGTGGTTGTATAGGGTGATGAGAGTGGTGTGAATGATAAAAAGACCCCTGAGGATTGGAAAAAAGGACTAATTGTCCCAATTTTCAAGAAAGGGAGCAGAAAGGAGTGCAGGAATTATAGGGGAATCACACTAATATCACACTGTGCCAAGATATATGAAAAGATTTTGGAAAGTAGAATCCGAGCAAAAGTTGAGAAGGATTTGAGAGAAGAACAGTATGGTTTTAGACCTGGGAGATCTACAGTGGATCTCATTTTTGCAGTGAGACAACTCCAAGAACATCACTATGAATTTGGGGAGGATATTTGGATGGCCTTTCTAGACATAGAAAAGGCGTATGATAGTGTGTGTAGGAAAAAGGCGTGGGAAGTAATGGAGAGTATGGGGGTGGATAAAGCGACTGTTAGTAGAGTGAAGGAGATGTATTGTGGAAGTGTGAGTTGTGTGAAAGTGGGAGGGGAAAGAACTGACTGGTTCAAACAAAAGAGTGGCCTGAAACAGGGTAGTGCACTGTCACCTCCTGCTCTTCATTGTGGTCATGAATGAAATTTTGACGCGGGTGGCGGAAAGAGTTGGGGAGGATAAGATGAAGGCAATGGTGTTTGCAGATGATCTGATGGTCTGGGGAAACAAGGAGGAGGAGATTCAGGAGCAACTGGAGGCTTGGGAGGAAACGGTGGGAGAATATGGGATGAGATTCAACACGGGTAAATGTGAGATTCTGTTGACGACCAGGAAAAGAAATAGACCGGTGAGTGAGATTACTCTTGGAGGAGGACTGCTGAAGAGGGTGGAGAGTTTCAAGTACTTGGGAAGTATAGTGGAGGAGAACGGAAGAAATGACAGAGAGATCACAGAACGTGGCAGACAGGCAGAAGCTTTCCTAAGATGCGTCAGGAGTTTGGTGTGGAGTAAGGATGTCCCGCAAAAAAGTAAAGAAGTGTTGTACCGATGCTATTATGTCCCTATACTGACATACGCATCGGAAACTTGGGTAATGAAGAAAAGAGAGGTTAGCAGATTGACGGCTTGTGAGATGAAATTCCTGCGGGGTAGGTTAGGAGTTACTAGAAGAGATAGGGTGAGGAACGAAAGGATTAGGGAGATAGTGAAAGAGGAGCCCCTGCAGGAAAGGATTGAGGCATCTAGATTGAGGTGGTATGGGCACTTAAAGAGAATGGAGGAGAAGAGGATTCCCAGGAGGATGCATGAGATGAGGATACAGAAGAAAAGACCAAGGGGAAGACCAAGAGATAAATGGATTAGAGGAGTGGAGGAATGTGTCCGAAAGAGGGGGGAGGACTGGAACAGGGTGACAGCGGAAAGATGGTGGGAGATAAGAACTAGGTGGAGAGGCTTATGTTCCCAACAGACCCAGCCTGAGGTTGGAAGCTGTAATGGATGAGAGAGAGTATAGCTTTTTTAATTAGTGAAAACACTCTTTCTACAGGAGCACTGGGATAGAAAGAATATATACTGAACAGGCTTTAGTGTTTCTTTGATCATCAACTATCCATTCTCCAAGGCAACGTCCACTGATCGCTTCTAAATACTTTTGGAAAACAGGGAAATTTAAAAACAAAATTGCGAAAGCTGGACAATTTGTACAGAAAGAGGGACTGTCCCACCCTTAATGATAACTAAAAAATCACTCTTCAACTGAAGCCCAAATGGGAAAAATTTAGTTGCATGTGAGGAGCTAATGAACAAAAGAGCAAATTGAAAATAAGCCTGAATTATCATTCAATACAGAAACAATCAAAACGGATAGATGGCCATTTGTTTTTTGTTAGAGATTTCATGTATTTTTTTTTTTTCGACGATAGCTATTAGAATTTCTTTCAATTTTACATTACTTTCTTCATAAGGCAAACGAAAGAGAAATTTCCAGAATTTCATTGAAGAGGTTTGTATCTACTTCTCCATTCAAGTCCTTTCTTGTGAAGAATTTCCTTTTATTCTTGGCTGACTTTTGTTTATTTAATTGCAATGAATCTTCCAATGGGATAGATTATAATTTACAATTAAATCCAAACAATTTATAAGTTGAACATTAAATTTCTAGTTTTTGAAGATTTAAAATGTTCTTATTGTTTCTCACCCAATGACTGTTTTCTAACTAAAGCCACTCTAACAATACGTAGTCAACAAGATGCCAAAACCTGATCTCCTAAAACAAATGAGAAAAAGTGAATTTAATTATGAAGGAAACAGCCTCGAATACTTTATTTATGACTGTTTTGTCTTTTTGTACAGATTCTACTTCTACTCAAATTCTATTTCTAACTCTAGATTAGATGTTTTAAACTTCAAAAAGGACAATTATATTAAAATATATAATTTTAATGATTTTAAAAACTGTAATGTTTTAATTTCACTTTATAATTTGTCTTTTAGATTGTCAAAAAATAAGATGATGACTATTTCAAGATATATCTTATGGTAAATATCAATTATTTATTATTTCCAAAAAATGACAAGTATTTTTGCTTCTTCACTAATTCCTATAGAATAAATTTCCATCACAATAACTGAAATATATAAATTTCGAATACTATAAACCATGTTTTTGTATCAAGTGTTGTAGGGTTACATTATTTTATTTGCTCGTATACAGGGCGGGTGGGTCCAAAAGGTGGGTCAAAATTTGAGCTGTAGCGTAGGTTCTACTCATGAAAACAAACAATAAAGGCCCATAAACATGGGTCCAGAAATGAATAGTTTTCAAGAAAAATGTCGTGTATCATTATTCAATGTAGGTGTGTTTGTTTCTTGTTTTGTTGGCGAAATATGATGTGAGAAAACATATTGCAAATATTCATAAAATGAACCACAAATAAGCACAATAGGGAACGAATGATTGAATAAACGATGTTGAATAAGACACGTCAATAAATTAGCGAATATGAATGAAGTTAAACACTGCTGCAGCAACAAGTAATTTGTTTTCCTAGGCGCGCGCTTGACACATGTCATGCCGAATATGTTCGTCATAATATCCAAAAATATCTCAGTCATTCTGGTTACAATTTTTCAATGGCTGTCGTATTTACAAATGGTGAAATAGCGGATAAGCATTTGATGTATGGCAAGGCCAATGGAAATGCACTTGAAGCTGCTCGTCTGTACGCAGAGATATTTCATGATCGACATCATCCAGATTGACATATGTTCCTCAACATCCATCAATGTCTAAGAGAACCCAAATAGGCAGGCCCAGGAAGACCCAGAAATGTGAGGACAAATGATTTGGAAGATGCAAAAACTCAACCAATGACCAAGTGTCAGTACTTGAATTGCTATGGAAGAGAGAGTTAGTCAATCATTGTCCATGAAAACTCTGATTCATTTCCTATCATTTTCAATCTTTAAATGAAGGAGATTATTATCAGTTACACTTCTGTGAGTGGCTTCTACCACAGTTTGTCATTCCTCAGCGTAATTCTCTTTACAAATGAGACTCAATTTACACGAAACGGAATCTTCAATTTTCAAAACAACCATATTTGGGTATACCAAAATCCACATGCTATTCACCAATGAATTGTAGGAGGCCATTTCTTCTTCCGAACAGACTAACCGGGGAGGCTTATTATTATTTCTTACAAAATGACCTTCTTCAATTACTTGATATTTCGCTTTCCATTCGCAGCATAATTTGGTGCATGCCCTATGGTGTGCTAGTACATTTTTATCGCATTGTACAGCTCCATTTACATGATTAATTTGGTGGCAGATCGATCACTAGGGGTGGCCCACGGCGATGGCCTCCATGCTCCCCTGATCTTAATCCTCTGGATTTCTGTATTTGGGCATATTTAAAAACATTAGTGTATTCCAGTCCAGATGACAGTCAGGACAAGTTGTGAGAACGAATAACCAATTGCTTTCACGACATATAGCAATTCGTCACTTATACACCTATCGTTTCTTGCAAGGTGCAAAATTCGTAACATACTGAAAGAAGGAGAGATCTTGTGCGCTACAAAAATCATAGCATCTGGAAAGAAACACGGCTGGGATTGAAATGCACACAATACATTTTTGATACTAAGCATGACTGCATTTTATTGAAAATAGTTCATGGTTTCACTCATTGCCTGTTAATGAGAAGAGAGCAATTTCAAGATTTTTTCTCCGTTTCGCAACTTAAATAGAATTTAGATAAAAGTAATAATAGAAAATATCATAATAAAAATTTAAATAGAAGTTTTATTTTATTAAATTAAATTATCTTGTTTAAAGTGACTTAACACATAAGAAGTAGCCTCAACTGAAAATAACCTCACTCAATAACTATGTACCTAACTAACTAAGGACACTCCTACTTACTACACTCGAAATATTTGAATAAAAGGAACAAACAATGTGAACCAGGAAGCCTGGACATCTGCAAATATTTCACATGCTGTTAAAACATATTCCTTCTCCTGGTTGTTTTTTTGACATACTATCAGTCGGATCCTGATTTAATGAACCCCTATTTACCGAATTTCGCGATTTAACGAATTTTCCTTTTTCCCTGATTAAAATGAAGGCAAAAACCCCTATTTAACGAATTAGAAACCCCAAATTAACGAATTATTTCAATACCCGAAAAAAAAATAATTTTTTTGTTAGTTTGGTTAAACTACATACATATCTAATGTAGCAGGATATAAATGATGCTGTATTTTCTTCTCTCCATTAAATCGAAAAAGAACTTTTTTGAATCAGGAATCAAGGAAATTGTCAAACATTAGTCAGTGCATACTTTAAAATTTCAAATTAACTAGTGTGTAATTATTCGCTGTACTGTTAGCTGCTGAATAAAAAGTGTATAATTTCTAATTACGGATATTTTTGTGTAGTTGCTTATTAGGGCTGTTCCGTAAGGTAAGTGCAGAAATTTTTTATTTTGGACCCCGATATTACGAATAACCCCCGATTTAATGAATAAAATTTTCGGTCCCGATGAATTCGTTAAATCGGGGTCCGACTGAATATATATGTCAACAAAACAAAATATAAGTTAGCTTTTTAATTACTTTTAATGCTTTTCTTTGTTGAATTACTCTTCACATTTACTAAGTGTCCTTTGTTTTCATTTTAACAAGAGCAAATACAAAGTTTGCTTTAATTTCTATCTTTTTTTTCATCAAAAATAAGGTTACACTTTGCCTCCATCTTTCCCTAATCTTCCCGATTTCCTTTTTCTTTTAGGAATTTCCTAATCAATTCATGAATAACGAACGGTTTCATTTATAGGCAAATATATATTTTTCTCTTCAACAGGATCTGCCAGAAAAACATTCACAAGCTTTTGCTTTGAGTCTAACATTTTTTTTTTATCGAATGGAAAAAAAGCAACAAGAGAAGAAGAGCAACAATTCTTAGGGTCTTTCCACGAAACAACTACCCTTGAGATGATTAATTAATTTACTACAAAAGTGCTGGTTATTCTCTACATGACTTTCTTGGAATTGTTTGGAACAAATAAAGACAGGTTTGTAGTTTGAAAACTTTTCAAAGATGAAATAAATCACAAACGAACTGACGGCAGTTTTTGGAAAATCAACAAACTGCGTCGTCCCAACCAGATTTGCTCAAAGAAAAAGAAGAAGAAGCAAAGTGACTGAAATTAAAATAGTTAATCACGTCAGCACTTTTGTTTTTTGTATGTAATAAAAAAGAAAAAGAAAAAAGAATCTTGTGTCTTTGTGAAAACTTATTTACTGAAAACATAATTATCTTAAAAGAAAAAAAACCAAAACAAAGTTAAAAGAAGTATAAAGAAAAAATATAAGATACTGTTTGGTTTTGTTTACGAGAGCCTTCAAAGCTTTTGCGGATGCATCAGGTCTCCCTCGATTTCTTCAAAATAGGGGCGAAGAGAAATAAAGAGAAGATGTTTACTTTTTATCAGTGTTAGTTTACTAGTAGCTACTAGTTTACTATTTGCACTTTTCGTGAAAGAATTATGGAAAGAATAAATACTATTGCAAAAATGCTCCTCCGTTATTTTTTTTCTTAAAAGCGAAAATGTCCAAAAGAATTTCTTAGGAAAATACCCATCTCAGCGTATCACCCCTCTGTGGAATAAATGGTCTTCCAGTATTGGGTCTGCCTTTTCAAACGAACAGTATAAGAGTACCTAATAATCAATATACATAAAAAAAAATTTCCATCACCAATCATTTCCCCAAGGGAATTCGTGAAGTTTGATATATTATAACCAATTTACAACCTGGTACCCATTCTTCAGAGGGCTGGGTGGGCCCTAGGACCAATCTGGAGAAGAATTAAGTGGAAAAATCCCTTCAGGCCGTGGCACCTAACCACTTGGCTACCATCTAAAGATCTACAAAGTTTAAAAACTAGTCATTTCATGTTGTATCATTATATGTCATCACGTCTCAGTTATTGTTTTCTTTCTTTCTTTTTAATTTTTTTGAATATATAATAATTTATTTAAGGTTTTTCTAACTACAAATGGCATAACAACATAAAAATTTCATCAGAACCATGTAAGTTATCAAAACAAATCAAGATTTAAACAGAAAAAAAAAAATATATTTGATATATATGGACGAGTTCCTGATATTTAAGTAAAAATAAAAATAAGTATGATATCTAAAAATATGTAAACCGGTGTTGATGTTCTAAAATTTAATGTATGGTAACCAAACTGTAAATTTCTCTTTTTGTTTTTAAAGCTCATTTTTTATTTGTGTAACTGATCTGAAGCTGATTAAGAGGAATTAATCTCAGGAGGTCGATGGATTAAATTTTGAGAATTCCCAATACTTGATAAGTTATTATGTAAAGTTTAATAACTTTTTAGTTTGGTTAATTTGCAAAAGAAAGATCTACTAATGTCATTTAAACTCACTCTGCAAGTCAAGATCCTGTTGGTTCCCAAATACAGGATCATAATCTCCTGAGAAAATGTCAATTGAATACTAAGTTTTAAATTTTCATATAACTACAATGTCTTTCATTTCAAAACTACTGCTTTATACTTTGTAGAGAAAGCAATGTTTAAATGGTTATTTTACAATTAGATCAGTATTCAATTAAATTTATATTAAAATTTTATAAAGATATTTTTTTTTAATTTTATTTTATTTTAAAATTGTCTAAAGGCAATTTTCAGTTTGATCATTTTTCTTTTTCTATTTTTAATGTAATGA
>JAFIDM010005478.1:0-10439 GCA_023159025.1 Thereuonema tuberculata
AGCCTACTCAAAAGATCAGATATGAAAGTTCCACATCTCATCTTGTCTCAAGTTCTAGTGCATAAAGATCGAAATTTCTCTGCAGGCCAATAGAATTCCTTGGTAAGTGTTTCGAATTTTCCAGCTTCTGGTAAGCAATGATTTTTTTTTTTTATATATAAAGTACTGAAGGCGAACATTGAGAAGAATTATGTTTGTTATTCATTTACCAAGATTACAATAACTCGTGGATGATAGGTAATAAATAGTAAGTGAACTTTCACACGATAGAAATCTGGCACAAATCAAAATATTTGTGGCTCGCTAATTTTGTAAATTCTAGATCCACTTCATTGGTTTCTTTAAATGGTTCCTAGTAAGAAGCTTCACTTGAACATCAGGAACGACTCCTGGCTCCTAAAGATCGAATTCTAATAGCAGGAAATGTTTTCGGAAACAAAATCCCCCAGAAGAAACTATTCTTAAATTTTCATGAAATATTTCTTGCAAAAGCAGCTTCAAATCCTTTGTTCTGAATAATTTTGTAAGGATTTCATTAAATTTTGTAATTTCCAAATATGATTATTTCTTCAAAACTTAACGATTACATTTTAATTAACGAACAGTTAATAATAAAATAAACATTTAAAATAAATAAGTTTAAAATATATTTCTAAATTTAAAATTATAATTTAGCTTCACTTTAACTTAATTCAATTTTTTTGAGCTATATTAAACTCAAATAAGTTAATAATCAAAGTTGGATTGAAATTTAAGAACGTAAAACTAATATTAGGAAAGGGATTTATCGCAATTCTGATCTTTCTTAACTTGGCAATCTTTGTTTTCTTCAGGTTTCGAGATTTCTCAAGAAGTAATCAGGGAAAAATTTCAGAAGAATCCAGAAAGATCCAGACAAGGTAAAATTATTAGAAAATACAACGGCTGATTAGAAGATAATAACTTTGATTGGATAAACTAAATGTAAGTATTTGCTTCTTAAGTTGAATATTTTCTAATACTTTGCTGCAATACGAAATACACTCAAATATCCATTGCATTATGGGGCCGGCAGTGATTGGGAGTAGGGGGACGATGAATAAATGGAGACCAAAATATTGCGGTCATAATTAGCTTGAAACGAAGCAAATTGAATAGAAATCAGTCCAACTGTTTTAGTGTTATATTTAGAAAAGAAGGTTAAAGCAAGACTTCGTTCAATCCATGAGTAAGTTTTGATCTTATTTACAAGAAAAATTTGCTAGACTGAAGTTTATTTTTTTATTTCACATACAGAAAATTTCTAAAATAAAAGTGCTGTAGAATTAATAGTTTGCTAATAAAGGAAAACCTTTAAAATCATGTTAGGTCGGTAATCCTAGTCTCATAGAACGTAAGTGGAACATTCAACTACAGAGGATGGGATACATCGGAAAGAAAATAGAAGAGCGACTTACCACGATGGACATTCAGTCTTGAAATGTAAAATAAATTAAGGTATGTATCTAGAATTAAGGAACTACGAGAAAATCTGTCATAAAAGAACTAATAAGGAAAATATCCAAGAATGTGGTGAAAATGATTTTAATGTAGAACTTAACTAAATATAACCAGATTGTTTGTTTTATTTCCAGTCAAGGCGAACTAAAAATACAGGGCACTGCGCCGGAAACAGTGACGATAGTAATCTACAAAAATAGTTGGCTTGTACAAATACATCTACTGTAGGTATAATAGAGGTATTGTTTTGTGTTGACATTAGAAAACATTCAGTTAATTACATACTTTTCGTTTTCAAATTTTATTAAGTTGAGCTTCATATACTTACTAGTTGTAGTGTAAATTCGTTAGCTTTGAATTGACTTATTTGTGGCTTCAAAGACTCAAAATCAACTTCAAAGTTGAATTATCTGATCTCAATAGATCAGAATAAAGAAATATTGAAGCTTTTAATGAATTACGTACAAGAAGAGTCATTATGATTGGTTTGAAACATTCTGCGAATTATTAAAATTCTTCCCTTTTGCTATGAGAGGGTTGAAAATTGTTGAAAGAAAAGAAGTGTCTGAATTGATATCCTGTAATTTTTTTTTTTTTTATTAATGAATTTTGAACTAATCTTCTGGGAATTGAGGGTCGTCAATCCTTTCCCTAAAAACCAGTGGATAGATCTGCTTGCAACTTGGTCTGCCTATTTACGCACGAAAGGATTAACTGAATTTTTTCCCTTGTGTGTCCTTGTCGTGAAATCAGCTCATGAAAGTGAGAATGTTCCATTAAGAAAAGCACGAAAACCGAAAATGTTTCGAACATTTTCTAATTAACCCTTTTACTTATTCCAGTAATTTGCCGTTTTTGATCTGAGTAAAATTCGATTTAATAGCGTTCAGTAAAAGGAAAATATCTATTTGTAATTCATTGACATTATAATGCAGTCGACTCTCGATATCTCGAACTTTGATATCTCGAAAACCTTGATATGTCGAAAAATTATTTTTCCCCTTGATATTACATATTCATTTAATGTTAATTTTAATTCTTATGTCGAAGAGTTTCTCACTTGTGGGGATTTTTGGATTTTATAATGTAGGAAGTATATCTTCCACAATTGATATGGCTAAACTTAAATTAATTACTATCGAATTAATTAACCAATTAATTGTGGATAATCAATTGAAGTAATTTTTTTTTTTTTAAACTTGAAAACTAATATTAATAGTTTAGCGTAATCCAAAGTTCCATTTACTGGGATAGCAGAGATTTGTTAGAAAGATGTAAAGATTCCATTTGTAGAAATCATTACATGATAATAGTTCAAATGTACAAGTGTTCATTTAGACTCTGGAAACAGTTCCGCAAATGTTAACAATTAACACTTCCCGTATCACACTTTAAAAGCATACGGTTTTTCACTCTTGTGTGTTTAATTCGATAACGTTTCCTAATTCACTTGTATGAATAATATTTATAATTCTAATGACTTTTCACCGTGCGAATCTACGCTAATGGTTTAACCCTTATGTGAAAATCAATTATTCAAAGTTACACGTAACTAATTCCTCTTAGTTATCGTAATCCTAAATCACGCTTAATAACGTCACAGTTATTTTATTTAATCTAATGTGCATTTCCGTAATTATCTTTTAATTTCTTTACAAAGATAATTAGAATCTTCTTTGATTTAATCTCTAATAATGTTCACTATTATTTCGCTCTTATTTGCTTCTTATTATTACTAAATTTCCTCATTAGCATAATAATACATGATTTATTTTCCTTAACATAAATCACCTATCTAATATATCTTAGAATAGTTCAGTTCCACTAATATTCACTACTTGAGCTGAATAATTAATTCCGTTTTCACAGTTCCACCTTTTCACGCGAACATGTGATATCAACGCTTTAATTTCTCTTCTTGATAACTCATCAAGTTCAAATCTTCTTTCCGTTTCCCTCATTGGATAACAATTAAATAAGTTCATTACTTACAGTAATTTTGAGTACGTTGCAATTTCTATGCGGCTCGGAGTAATCCATTTTCTCGTCCTGACAAACTCAGCCAGACTTGTTCAAACTTCCCGCTGCCCGTTGCACAAACCAAGTGATGACGTTCGCTGCTCTCGACGAATTCTGCGTCACACACACGTGGGTCGATAGGTACGACCTCTTTCATTAGACAACGTTACTGCAAACTCATTAATGCTTCGAAGTCTTCCTGACTTCGTTAATTCTAACTTACGACGCTTGAAGCAAATAGACGAAATTCGGCGATTGAAAGACGAAAGAGACAGAGCGATTGAGAGAGAGAGAGAGAGACGTTGGCTTGCCTCTTTTATGCCACTTATCTCTGACGTCACAATTACGTTCCAATACTTAAATTTCAATCAAATCGCTTAATTTAAATACGATTAAAGCACTTTAAAATAATAATTATATTTATTTATTTCTTATAAATAAATAGGAATTTACTACATCACTTAAAACCTTGTTATGTCAAATATTTTTCGAAGTAAAAAATAAATTTTTCCGGAAAAATCGCAGTTCAGTTGTGTCGAAGCAAATAGAGGTATTTTTTAAGAAATTCTAGCAATGTAAGTTCATTGTATTTTACTAATTCTTTTCAATTTAATGTAATTATTTCGACTACTTTTAAAAAATAAAATTATCATTGCTGTAATGAAGACTTATTGTCAACTATCATTACATATTTATACTTATTCTCATCTATGAAGACTAATTTTTAGAAAATTATTCCGTATCTTGTATTTTTACGTGAATTTTTATTTTTTGGTTATGTTCTTATCTCGAATTTTTTTTTTTTTTAGCGTCCCTTCGACTAAGATATCGAGAGTATACTGAATAAAAGAAAATGGGTTGTTATTTTTTTTTAAAAAAAAAAGGTAGCTTAGAAAAGTAGGCTTTGTTATTAATTTTCTTTTTTTGTTCTTGTGAATGACTGAACGTTTAAAAAAAAAAATCAGGAAATTGAGTTGTTCTGTAATATTACAATGGATATTAAAATAAATATTTTAGACCTTTTTGAAGTGTTTCACTAAAGTGAATTACAAAATTAGAACAGCCAATGCACAATAGAAAAATAAACAAACAAAAAAGCTCTTAACGTTTTTAAACACTAAAGAATATTAACAAATCAAAATTGTAGACAAATTAGAAACTTCGTTTTACGATTAGTTTTATAGAAAGAAATATTCCTATTCAGATAAATGTCATGGCAATCAATAAAGCTCCGATTTTCCATGACACGAAATTTCTTATTTTTATTTTCCACTTTTAAATGAATGTAAATAGTTCTTGGGTTTTTCTGATTCAAATAATGTCTGTTTTGCATAACAAAAAAATATTTAAAGGCTGATTTGATAAATAAGAGTATATTTAAGATCATTTATTAAGATTTTTGTAATATATCGGGATATTTAAGGATTTTTATTTTTTTTATATTTTTCAATCATTTTGATTATAAAATTCGGGCCCTAGTAATGTATTTGTTGAAATTTAAGGTTTATTAACATTATATTTTTCAATCTTACAGATCTGAAGTATTCGTACAATTTACGGTTGGGATAAAAGCCAGCACTGCAGAAGGGGAATACAGAAGGCAGAAGCTTACTCAGGATGCATCAACACCTTCCAAATCAATGAATTTCCAAGTTTTGATTTTTCAGAACTTTTTATCAGATTTATTTTTTACTATCGCGGATATTTTATTCCCCTTTATTAAATACAGGACATAGATATGAGATTTTTTGATTTTTCCTTGTTCTAAAGGGAATCAACTGTCTGAAGCAAAGTTTTAATTTTCAGTAATTTAATTCTGTTACAGGGTTCCCACACACCTGTAAATCTCAGGGAATATGTGGAATTACACCCAAATTTTTATCCAGTACTACATGTTGTGCTTACGTCATAGCCAAATTCACCCCACTATCAGTTAAAAATTCAGTAGTGGCATTGTCAGGTGTTGAAAGTGTAAAAAGTGGGGAGTTGAATGTTGATATAAACAAGGACATGATTCAAAGTGGTAGGGGTGCTCACACTAGATATGAAGATTCAATGCAGAAGAAGAAAAAGACCAGAAAATCAATGGAAAAGAAAGAAAGGAAGAGAAGAGCAAATGAGATACGTGCTTTACAAGCAAAGAAACAAACAAAACAAAGGCCATATTTCTGAACAATTAAAAAAAGTTGCAGTCCGAAAAAGCATTAGAATTTGTTAATGTTATGTAGAAATGCAAAGATAAATTGCAAATAAAAATTGTAAAAAAAAATTCAAAAACAAAAAAGGGTGAGGATGGGTGTCTGTGAGGAAAAATTGAGTAGGCCCCTGGAAAAAAAAAAGTATTTTAAAACAGAAACTTCGGTGTTGTGCCTTCTGTAGTTTGTAAAATGCTTGTTCCAAGCAAAGGCTAACATTTGTGTACTAAATATAAAAAAATTACTCTTACATAGAAGTATTTTTGACAATGAGTGAAATATATTCGAACTTCACTAATTCTGGAAAATAATTTGGGATTCAGGAAAACTTGGGTAAATCTGAGGGGAAAAGTAAAATACTTTGCGTGGGAACGTTGATTGTAGACAGGTTGAGACACTAGGAAATTCTATCAGGAAATACAGGTGGCAATTCTACCCTTGGGATATGGAAGTCGAAACTTAACCAATGTTCAGAAACGAGATGAAAGTGTAATGAATTGTATTACATTAATGTGTTTAATTCATAATTGTTTATTGCATAAATTGTTAGTTTACATTATTTTTGAGGCGATATCTTTTACTGCTGAGAATACGAAGATATTGAGTATTGATTGTTATGTCATAAATTATAAGCTTTAAATCTTTATGAATTTAGTAGAAGGTATTTATCCCTAAAATTGTACCTGAATATCAGAAAAGAATTTGTAGCTGATCGAAATATTGTTAAAAAAGATAATGAAGAATATCATGTCTTAATATGTATGTAAGTATGTAATGACTTGTTTTAATGATTCAAAGAATTACTTAAAAATGTATGTAATTAACATTAGATAGAAGAAACATTTGAATACAAGGAGTCGTTACTTTTAAAAGCATTTGAATTAAGCAATTCCAAGATGGTTTTGAAACTTTTTAAAAATAGGAAGGAAAGACAGAATTAACTTGGGGTGGGAGAAAGCTTCCAAACATCAATTCCAATGACTAAAAATAAACAATTACACAAAATTAAAACTCGGTAAAAAATTAATGGGAAGATTAATTGAATTAACACAACTAACAATAACTACTAAACTGCGACAGAAATAAAATACAAAAACAATTAAAAATACCTTTCAAAAACAAATTTCCACAACTCAAATTAAACAAGAAAAAAAACTAAAAAAAAAAAACACAACTACTAAACAAAAAAAAAACCACAAAAACACAAAACTACTAAACATTTAACGCAAAAATACTAAACAAAATTGGAATGATGATGACCCGTTAACGGGGAGAAACTAGTTTGTTTTAATTGTAAATATTTATGTTTTTTAATTTTTAACTTAATTTTTAGACTTGTGTGTTGGCTCTATTTAAGAACTTTAAAAAATTTTTAATACACGTAAAAAACTTTTGCAAACAAAATTGGAATTGTTGCTTGGAATTCGATAAGAGATTAATTTATTTTTAAGTATGAAAATGGTTTTAAAATTTAAGTTATTTACGTAAGACATTTTTTTTGATAAGCATATTGATTTGTATTTAAGAAGTTCATATTGTTCTGTCTGATTAAACTCAAAACCAAAGCCTGATTTTAGTTATAAAAAAAATGTCATCAAAAATATCTTCACTTCTAATCCTGTGAAGTTCTAAGCTGGAGACTTCAGTTATATCAGTTGCTCCATTCGCTTGGTATGTAAATCAAAACTTTGTGTTATATTCTATAAATACAATATCTTGGCAATTGTAATGGATCTTATGTAATCAAAAAAATATGTAATTTTTATAAAAGTGAATTCAAATCGTACAGTTTAACATGTTGTATTTAAATCTCATTGCTTGTTATATTAAACTGTGAAAACTATCGTCATCCGATTGTGAATGGATAGTCATAATAATGTGGTATCAGAGATTATTATTATTTTTTTTTTTTTAGTAAGCTACTTACACGTAATAAACACACATTAAGAACCTTCAAATAGATTTATTTAAGGTAATTGGAAATATATATATATATGAACACTTATAATCAATATTATATATATAACTGAATTATTATTCAATAACTTCTTATGTCCTTTAGTTCTAGTATATCAATACTCTTTTCTTCCAAGTACATAATTATCATATATTGGTTCTTCTATAATTCATAGTTCTTAATAGTTTATAATCAATATCAATAGTTCACTTCAACATAAATATACTGTTCAATCCATTAACTATCTTCTTGTAATAGTTATTAACAAGTTATTAAATCAGTTCTTTAAATCGTTTAGTTTATTATAATTCACCCATATAGCATTATTAATCCAGTTCACTGAATTATCCTTTAATTATTTCACTGTATGAATAATAAGTTCTATTACTTCGTTAGGCATAGCAGATACGCTATTAATACCCTATTTCACTGTATTATTCTTTGCACAATAGAAAATCATTAAGAGTTAATACAAAGTTTTATCGTATTATTTGATCTGCTTTCAATCTAGCATGAAATTAAATATTTAAAGTTTATTCACTATAATATTCTTGAACTAATATATATATGGCTACTTTGAATTATCTGGACACGTCGATGTTCCATTTACTAAAGTTGATATCTTCTGTTTCGAACGCTTCGAATATCCTCTTCCTATAACTTCCTGCATAATAATTAAATGCACTACTTACATTACTGAAGTTCTAGCAGAAATTACTTCACTTCCATTTACCAGGAATCGAACCGTCCGTTTCAAACATGGCGCCAATGGAACGTCTCATACTCCATTCTAAATCCATGTTTCGAGGATATATTTCTTGTTCCATATTAAATACTAACTTTGAATTAATTATTTCATTATAATTAACTAAGACATGCTTCATTTTCTCTCCTATTTATGTTTGAAGATTAAGCCGCATCTTTGCAGATATCTCCGGCTATTTTCATGTTCGTCCTTCATGATCGCTCATCTGCCATTCATCTTACCTCTCGTCTCACTCTCGCAATCATCCACGAGATCGCTGCCTCGCTTTCAATTTTATCATAACATCACATGTCATTTAAATAACTATTTCTTCATGCCTCTAAAACTAATATAAATTAATCTTCAAGTCTACATCTTTTAGGGACTATTTATTTATAATCATTTTAATATAAATAATTTGTGTTATATTCTATAAATACAATATCTTGGCAATTGTAATGGATCTTATGTAATCAAAAAAATATGTAATTTTTATAAAAGTGAATTCAAATCGTACAGTTTAACATGTTGTATTTAAATCTCATTGCTTGTTATATTAAACTAATTTTATTTTATTTCAAATGTACTGAAAAATATATATTTTGTTTTGTTTTGGAAAGCTTTTACTGTCTTATAAGTGTTTTTTTTTTATATATTTCTGATTAAAAACCAAAACCAAGATAAAAGCAGCACAAGTCTAAATTAAATTGTCTTTCTAAATCAATTTATCGGAAGGAATTGGGAACAGCCGTTTCGTTCTTATTGGGACTCATCAGCTCAATCCACCTTCCCCGATAAAGACTCACAAGCAAACCTTCTCTCCTTTGATACCGGTTTTCCGGAACCCATATATTTTCTGAAAGTTTATGTCACAAGTAGGAAAACTGAAATCTTAGGGGCAAAGGACCAAGCGTTTAGGAGCTGTAGGAGCCACAAAGTATCAGTAAAGTGTTGGACACCAAAAGTCGCTAAAATGCTCGTTTCACGTACTTACATGAATTAATATGGTAAGAAGGTGGAGATCAGGTAGAGAAATAAGTAGAGGTGGGCGAGTAGTGGTTTTTTGATTCGAGTCGAGTAGTTGAGCCAACTACTCGAGTCGAGTAGCACGGGTTATAAATAAAAGACTTAGTTTCTTATTATAAAATTTAAAACAAGCAATGTTCCTTATCTCTAAGTTATTGGTTTACAATTATATATACCTACAAATGTATACTCAAAATTTTAAAATTTTGACTTAATCTTTTTCTTTTACTTTACTTTTAATGTTAAAATATGTAAATAAATTAATGAATTTACCTGAAATGACCATACTTATGCAAATATAGTATAAAAAGGGTCAAGTGTAAATAAAATAGTGTCAGGTAAGTATTAAGCAGGCCTAATACAATTCTAACATTATATTTAGAATTAATCAAGTAATTAAAGTACCCTAATAAACTACAATTGCAACATGTAAATTATAGCTCAATAAAAATTGAATTGAAAACGGAAAAAAAATTTGAAGTGTTCCTTCATAAGAGACGCTAGCGATCCTGGTGGCTGGCTGTTACACTAACTCAGTCTGGCAAGTACAGCGCGATGTATTCAAAAGGAATCGGCTGATACTATGACCACTTGCAGCACTGTTGTGTTGATCGATTTCGTATTTCTGAGGAAAACTAACGGGAATGGATTAAAGTTCGGACTTTCGCTGTGGCAATGTGAATGCGTGGTCGAAACAAAGTTTATCTTATTTAGTATCGATTCACACTCACTTCGGTAATATCGTAATCTTTAGCGATACGCGAAAGGATATCAAACTCATTGTTGAATATGCTGGAATTTTTGTAATGTTAAGAATCGGGACATATTTATTTTTGGCAATCTTAAGAGGAAGTTTTTTTACCGATACTGATTCCATAAAGATTACTACGCGTCGTCTGCGATGCTGTCTCGGTCCCGTCTCTGTCCCGTCTGCACCGACTACGGTGTTCGGGAACAAAATAGATGACTGGTGAATTAATTATTCTACTTATTGCACGATTATACGAATTAAATCAGT
>JAFIDM010005479.1:0-10437 GCA_023159025.1 Thereuonema tuberculata
AAAAAAAAAAAAAAAAAAAAAAAACACAATTCAGAATCTAAATAAATGTAAATGTTCAGATAATAAATTATCTGAAGAAAAAGTAACTTTGAAATGAAGACTAATAAGTTATTTTGTTCTATAAAACTGGATGTTTTTTTTTCTGGCTAAGCAGGAGAAAGAAAAATTAAGTAACTTATTCTAAAAATCGTAGTTTCAATTACACTTGTCTTGTTTTTGTTTTTTTTATTTTTTTTTATATTATGATCTTATAAGTTATGATGTGTTATTCTAAGCATGCAGTACCGGATTAAGTGGGGGGGGAGGCCAAAGGTGGAAAGTGCCACGGGCGACATGTCCGGGGAGCTCAAAATGGGATAGAAACCGTTATTTCTTATTGCATTAAATAGTGAAAAACAGCTACAGGGGCAGCATGGGGCTGACTTGCCCCCCTCTGATAAACTTCCTAGATCCGTCACTGAAAGTAGGGCGCACACGAGACAACTATGTGCCGAGTTATATAGACAACTAGTTGTTAGAGCGCCTTTTGAGCACAGTTGGTAGCGACTTTCTACCAACTTTTAGTTGGTCAACTCCAGTTGGTGCTGTGGGAACAACTTTGTGAGTCGTTGGGAAATTAGCCAATCACAGGGCAGCGTTGGAACACGTCAGTCGTGACGTTACGCCCATGGAAAACATGGCGTCGAAAAAGATTTGCCGCACTTCAACGGAGAGCAAATCCAAAATGAATATTAGAGTATTGCGGTTTCTATTCAGACATAAATAAAGTTTATGTCTAAACCCATTTTGCACCTGGACAACACCTGGACAATAATCTCTTTTAAATTATAAATGAAGTTTATTAGTCGTTCTATGAAGAAGCACAGAAAACTTTCTATGTATTTTCTTCCTCATTTCTTAACATCTGATATTTTATAGAAATTTTTAATTTGTCATTATTTGTATCGCGCTTTCGCTTTATTTAAGAAGTTAAAATTTGAATTATTAAGGTAATTTCAAAACAAACAAATACTTTTTGATAGTTTAAACATTTTTCAAAACTACCTGATGAAATTGTGTTTATTTAAATTTAATATAAAGTAAAAATGTAATTTGAAGGTCACCATGTTTCTGAAATCATATGTTTATTGTAATGATCATAAACCGATAGCGTTATCTTCTCACAAAATTTTAAAATTTTTTAATAGATTCTTACACTATGGAAAAAGAAACGCAACATCTGCAGAAAGTAACGAGAGATCACTGTGTTGATCTTCTGTTGGTTTTGTGATCACAATTTGTAAAATAAATGGTGTAGAAACTAGCGGAAAAACAGGAAATTCATCAATTTTACACGCTGAAAGTGTTTAAGGGCATTTATGAATAAATCAATTCACAGCTTTCCCACAAATAGAAAACAACGCGACAATTTGATACTCAATGCCTTAACTTGTTAACAAGGACAACTAGTATTAGTTAGAGCGCAGATTTCATTTATTTAAGTCAGTTTTATTTCAAAGGAGCAATTGTAATTTGAAGGATGCTCGTATTGAATTCACTTATTATGTCTAAACCCATTTTGCACCTGAACAACTCTGAGGAAGTGGGTACAGTGGGTCCAGGATACATATTCAATTTTTATATATAAATACAGTTGGACCTCTATTTAACGAAGTCGCTAAATCCCGAAAAAAAAGTTCGTTATATGGAAAATTCGTGAAATAGAGATTCACCTTTTAAAATTACTTTAAACTACATAAAACAGATTTAAAATACATTAACAATAAATATTATTAAAAAGGTAATAATCTTAATGGCATAAAGCATACATTACCACATGCGTGCTTAAATTTTACTAATAAAAAAATGTTAATTTTGTCTCAGTTTTTTTCTTTGAAAAAGTGGTTTCGCTCATAGTACGCCTTGCATCTTTGCAATGCACTAAAAACCCCTTCAATATTTTCTTCAAACTGTAATCCGCATCGGATTGTTTCAAGTGATTTCAGGATTTCATCATACAAAGGTTTTCTGATTTCTGCCTTATAATCATTTTCATTTTCATCATCTTCATCTTCATCGCAATTCACATTTTTCACACAGGCAAAAATACACATTTCAGTTAGTGTTCCCGAAGTCTCAAGTTCGAAATCAGGTGAACGATAATCATCAATCAGCACATCATCCTTAATATTTCTTTTTCCCTCAGCTGTATCCACAGTTCTTTCATTTCCTCTAAGGGAATAATAATAATAAAAACATTTGAAGGAGAAAGAAAAAATAGATACCATGAAAAATTTCGATAAATAGAAAATGCACTTCGCTATTTGGAGGTTAATTTACGAAGAAATTAGCAAAATGTTCTTAGTTCCAAACAAAAGATCGAAAAATAGAAAAATCCGCAAAATAGAGGTTCGTTAAATAAAGGTCCGACTGCAAACGTTTAGGCGGCAGAATTTATCGAAAGAGTTTTGAAAACCTCGAATTTGTCGGATTTTGCAGAGCAGTGGCTCTGTTCGCAAGGAATTATGGTATAACCGCTCGCTCGTTAATGAAGAATTCACGACGCCGCCAATCACAGAAAAGGGCTGTCATTGGCTGTTGGTCGTTCGCTATTCTTGATTCGCATTATTGCCATCAATGGTCACTATCTACAGGCTATTAATATGCAAACAATATTTCTCATATATTGAATAGCAATCACACATATATTAGGTTTGGAACGACCGCATCACCTCATTTGTATCACGGCATTCTCCGTGTCGTCACACGTGAAGGTCATTCAAATAAGTGATGTGCTTTGTTGGTTGTTCGTGGTGCGGCGCATTCACTAAATCTCGTGTGCATGACTGATCGCATCCAACCTTAGTTGACCAACTAAAGTTGTCTCGTGTAGGCCTAGCATAACACATTACAAGCAACCTTATTTTAGGTTTTGTGTATATTTGTGTATGTGAAATCATCTTCTCATCCTCTCTCCTCATACGCAATAGACACTTTTACATTTACTTGTTCTTTCATATATTTTATTTCTTAGTATTCAAATAATTGGAGGTGTCCATTAATTCCGTGATCTCAAAATGGAAGGGGTGGTGGTGTGGGGCAAAATCTCACAAAAACTCATTTAAAGGTGGGGGGGGGGTCATTGGAATCTCACGTCAACTTTTCAATTCAGAGAATATACATATTACAACTGATTATAACATTTTGTAATATTGTCTATGCCCGATTTGAAACAAGCCAGGTGCCATTGTCTGATTTCATTTGCGGAGTTCCCTGGTTGGAATCACTGAGTGTCAATCACTCGAGATATCAGTGATGTTATTGTGTTCAATATGAATTTGTATGAAAATTTCTACAATGCGTTTGCTAAGCGTCATGCCGACAAGAAGAAACAAACGTGTCAGCAAGAAGTTAACCGTTTGTGGAAGGAGGCAAAGATGAAATTCACCGATAAGAATGCTCTAAGTGATCACCAGGGCCCGGATTTTGATGACCTAAAAATGTTTAAAAAATGACCTATAAAATGACTGCAAATATGCTATAAAATGACCCGAAAACTTTAAAAAATGACCTAAAAATTTGAATTGAAACTGACAAAATTTGGTGAGTCTCCTGGAATGTTGAAATTCCGAGAAATAAGGGTTGAACAAAGTTGTGAAGATTCTCGTCTTCGTATTCATCCTCATTTTCAGTTCCGTTAATATCCAGTACCATATGCAAAAATGCATCATAAACCATTAAGAATGTGAGAAAATGACTCAGAACATTTAAAATATTCTAATAAATTCCATAAAATGACATAATAATAACACGAAAAGCCAGAAAATGACCTAAAAATAAAATACTGTACTTATAAAAATAAATAAAAAAAGACTTGATAAATATGCATTTCTGTAATATGGGGGCCATGAACAGGATTTGTATAAAAGTTAGCAATGTCTGTGGTGAACCATTTAAAAGATGACATGTTATCAGAATCCTTGCCCTGGTGATCACTTAAACGTAGTATCATTTTTCTCCTCTTCTTTCACAGAAAAAATATATTTCATAGAAGACATCAGTAAAGCTTTAGATAATTAGTGCTATGAAGCAAAATACATGAACATAACAAAGAAATTTAATTATTTAAAAATAAAGTAGGGGGATTCCCATTACATCTTACCAAATCTCAATTAGGGGGAGGGGGGGTCCAAATTTTTTCAAAAACACCTCACGTAATTAATGGACGCCCCCAAAAGATGGAAAACCGATGGTCACATTTATTCCTCTAAAAATAATTTCCAAGCTTACTTTCGTTCCAACAGTTTACTCTCAGCGATTAATAAAATAAGATTTATAATTTCTAAAATAACTTACAAGAGTTCTTTGTAAGCAATGTGGTATTTATTCAAGCAAGAAAAATGTATTTCTGATAACTTTAAGTTGACTCCTCAAATATATCTCAGTGTTAATTCTGTTATTGTTATTATATTGTTATTATATTTTATCACTGATGATTTAAGTCATTGTGTATGTTTATAAACATGTAGGTTTATTTCATGGATGTATTTTTAAGAAACAGACTTTATGACAATTATCATTCCACATAAAGTTTAGTAAATATTTCTCCAAATATTTAAATACAGAAATTCAATATGTATCCTGGACCCACTGTACCCACTTCCTCAGAGTTGTTCAGGTGCAAAATGGGTTTAGACATAATAAGTGAATTCAATACGAGCATCCTTGAAATTACAATTGCCCCTTTGAAATAAAACTGACTTAAATAAATGAAATCTGCGCTCTAACTAATACTAGTTGTCCTTGTTAACAAGTTAAGGCTTTGAGTATCAAATTGTCGCGTTGTTTTCTATTTGTGGGAAAGCTGTGAATTGATTTATTCATAAATGCCCTTAAACACTTTCAGCGTCTAAAAGTGATGAATTTCCAATTTAAGAATGAGGAGCCCGCTATCGGTTTATGAACATTACAATAAACATACGATGACATTTCAGAAACATGGTGACCTTCAAATTACATTTTTACTTTATATTAAATTTAAATAAACACAATTTGATCAGGCAGTTTTGAAAAATGTTTAAACTATCAAAAAGTATTTGTTTGTTTTGAAATTACATTAACAATTCAAATTTTAACTTCTTAAATAAAGCGAAAGCGCGATACAAATAATGACAAATTAAAAATTTCTGTAAAATATCAGATGTTAAGAAATGAGGAAGAAAATGCATAGAAAGTTTTCTGTGCTTCTTCATAGAACGACTAATAAACTTCATTTATAATTTGAAAGAAATTATCAGAAAGTTTTTTTGGTTCAGGCTATTTCCAGTTTAGGAGGGGCAGGAAAATGATAGCAATTAGACAAAATCTGATATCCATTGTGGCCACTTATCAGAGTTGTTCAAATAGTGCAAAATGGGGTCTAGATTCACTAAATGAACTTAATGCAGGCTTCATTTGAAATTGTTCTTGATCTTTAAATTACAACGACTTTGAATAAAGAAGTTGTTGCGACAATCTATAGCAGTGTCTCTTCTAAATTCTGATTAGAAGATAGATTGAAATTGATTTTGTTTTTATGAAAAAACATGAATTGAGTTCTTCTATTTCCGTTGATACACTTATTTTTTGCATTAAAAAATTCTATAATGAGTCAGTATTTCGTCATTAGTAAAACTTCAAGTATTTTCAAGCTAAAATAATCTTAAAAATTAAATGATATGATGATTTATAAAACATAAATCATAAAAACATTTTATTTTTTTTGAAATGGATTTTAATAGAATTAACAGAAATTCATTTCAATAAATAACATACAACATTTTCCAAAATATATTTTAAAAACAATATCCATTTAAACAAGTTTTCGGAAATTCTTCAATTTTCCTTTTTTAAGTTATTTCCAACAATAACTTAACTATCGAGATATCACCTCGATATTTAATTTATTGTTGGAAATAACTTAAAAAAGAAAAAACCAAAAGTTTTCGAAAATTTGTTTAAAGAAATATATTTTTAAAAATATATTTTTGAAGAAGATATTGTATGTTATTTATTGAAATGCAAATAAGTAGGAAGGAGAATAGATGAAAATATGGACTTTAAAAAGTTATTCCTATAAAAAAAAGGCTTCCAAACAAATTTTTTTTGAAAACTGTGGGAAAATTTATTTTATTTGAATAAAATAAATGTAAGTAATTTATATGGCTTTAAATGCAGGGATAAATAAAGGGATAAGATGTGTTGATAATCTGGTTTGGGACTGAAAGACAATTTAGCAAATTTTTCGCAGAAATCAATAAAATGAATAAGGATATACATTTTAAAATGGAAAAGGAAGTCGACAACAGTTTGAAATTTTTAGACATATGTTTGATCAAGAATGAAAACAAATTAATTTTAAAACACTATACCAAGGAATATAAAAGTGAACACATAATGAACTATGAATCTGGACATGACATCAATATAAAAAAGAATATAATTGAAAATTACTTACAAAGAATTGATATGAATACAAGTAAGGAAGAAGATTTTGTCGCTGAAATTAACAAAATGAAAACAATCCTCAAAAAGAATGGGTACAAAGGGAAATTTATTGATAGAGTTATAAGAAAATACCATTCCTTTAAAATAAAAGAATTAGAAACATATAATGATAAACGATTTTTTATTCCTTACTTGAACAAAAACAGCTTGCAACTAAAAGAAATTTGTAAAAGATTCAATTTTAGAATTGGCTTTGAGTACAGAAATAAAATAAAAAATATTTTATGTTGTAAACTAAATCGAAGTGATAAAAAACACGAGATGGGAATAGTGTACAAGATAGAATGTTTGAATTGTAAATTGTTCTATCTTGGAGAAAGTAAAAGAACGGTAAAGGAACGTATGATAGAACATGGCACCTACATACAAAATCAATTAATAGATAAGTCAGAGTTCGCTGAACATTGTAAGAAAAAAACGCACTGCGTTAATAGTGAAATTAAAATTTTATGTGTGGAGAAAGAAACAAAAACACGAAAAATGATTGAAAGCATGTACATTCGAAACACCACAGAACGAAATATCAATAGGAGTGACGGACTTGAAGTGAATGAATATTTTGTCAGAATAGCAAAAGTTTTTATTGAGAAGCTGTGTGATAATTGCAATAATAAGGTTACAATAGAAGAATTGGCAAATAACTAACAAATAGAAAGTTTTTTATGAAATTGTTAATTAATAATAGAAAGTTGTAATATTATTAACAAAATGTATATGTACAACATGTAATAATTTAATTGTTCAACAGAATTTTCACTAACTCTTTGTAAAATAGGCTTGAGGAAGGGGGAACGATATTCCCCTGAAAATTTGCTTTATCCGAATAAATGTAAGTTATTATTACATTTTATTTTAGAGATGTTGGAGATCTTTCATCATAACACACACTATTTACTCTACTTCGTTCGTACTTTAATTGTAAGTCTTAAGCCCTTTGCACATAGTTCAGAAAATCGCACGGCGGATCTATAAATCGGACGTACAGTAGAACCTCATTATAACGGACCCTATTATAACGGACGTCGCTTATAACGGACAGTCTTAAAAAATTTTGTAATAATAATAAAGGATGCTTATTTTTATCTGACGAGTTTTACATTTGCAACCGAGCGATTAACATCGATCGTTGTATTGTTTTGCGTAAACATGGATTCTCTGCAAGACTCATACCGAGGAAGAAGAGTTAGGAGGCACTACTCGGCCTACAATTAAGGTGAGCGAAGTGAAAGACCATTTAAATTTTGTTATTCAATATGTTGAACAATCGGCAAATGAAAATGTGCTTGCATATTACGAACACTTACGGCACTCCCGTCAGTTAGTAACTGATGAAATAAGCAGCAAACAAACTCAGCAGAAAATAAATTATTTTTTCAAACCAATGAATGTAAGCAATCAACATGAACCAGGACCTTCTTGTTCTAAAGATTAATACAGTGTACACGTACACATCTTTTTCAATTCAACCTATTATGTTGAAGGCTGTTTTTTATTTGATTTATAATAAATACTTTTTATAGCTAACTATTGTACTTTCATTGATGTACATCCTGCTGCATTACACCCCTATAAGAATTATTTGTTATAAACCGGACTTTCATTAAAACGGACAACCTTCAGCCCCTATTAGTCCGTTATAATGAGGTTCTACTGTATTCTACTTCACTTAAGGGTTTCCTTCAGACGAAGATTCATTTCGGAGAATTCACTGTATTTCAAACAACGGCTTCTATGTCTTTGTAATTTTCTTCTTAAAATGAAAGTGGCGTTTAGGTTTCTTTAAGACGAATATTCATTTCGGAGAAACAAAATAAATGAAAATGAAAATAATATCCAAATAAAATGACTGTCCACTTAAGAAACCTCTTAAGTGAAATAGAATACGTCCGATTTTTAGATCAGCCGTCCGAAAGACAACTTCGGTTTCAGAATTTCGGGAGAGGATTCTTTCTCTTTAACTTGCTATTGAACCAATAAAGAAAATATGAAAAAAAAAATAATAATTAATGCTTTTAGACAGTGTCAAAAGCAAAGCGGCCCCATAATATGCACAATTTTATAGACAAACATAGAGTGAACCTAACCAGCGGTTACAATGAACCCTTACAGCAAACCGGAAGTTGGGTGGTCAAACATGGTAGCTTCCGATAAAGAGGAAAACGGCGACAGATGTTCCGCCAATATCTACCCTTCTGAACACATTGATGATGGTCTTGTTTTTGCCTGACAAACGGCTGCTAAGGTATGATAAAAGAAAAATGTATTGATCTTAAAAGAAAATAAGAAACGCACATAACTGGAAAAAAAAAAAACAAACAAACAAAAATTCACTGAGCAAACTGAATTAGCTCAGTGAATTTTTGTTTCTTGGTTTATCGTTTTTATAGTTATGTGCGTTTCTTATGTTCTTTTAAGTAATAATCTTGTCATGTACGTTAAATTTGATTTGATAAAAACGTATTGAAGCACCAACTTTTGACCCCTCCACATCCGGTCAGGGAGTGGTCCTAGAGGTCTGATTTTTTGGACGTGATCACCTACTGTTTGATGCAGAACACAATGGTGAAGGTTTTATTCTAATATCTCTAACCGTTTGGCCACTACAGTGTGTGACATCTAGCAAGCATAAAAGCAAGAGCGGTCCCTTATGTTTAAAGCCAAGCTGTAACCTAGGGGCCGCTAAAAAGAACTAATCTACACATTTTGAGATATCCGGGAGCGGGGGAGGCTATATAGACCCACTGTATATGCTTATTATGTATGGTGTTCATTGATAGATAACCCCTATACCATTGCATGCGAAACTTGAATTTTTAGACCTGATTTTGTTTTTTGATTGAAACCATTATAATTCCTTTCATTCCAAAATCCTGAGGATGCCTCTGATAGAGCTTTTAATCTATTGTTATAATTTATTTATACACACTATTTGGTTTAGGCGCTAGACTGGGGTGGTAGTCGGAGATTTTTCCAAAGTTATTTTTCCTCCAGACAGGCTTTAGGGTTCACCCAGCCCACTATCAAACGGGTACTGACTTTCTACTCGGAGTTTAAACGCAGACCATCCGACCTCAATTAGTCCCGTTGGTTGAGAATCGCTGGGAGCCTAAACCTCTCTCTAACCCCAGTTGCGTTACAGTTTAACTTCACACAATTTATTATTACTTCGTTCGCACATGAATTGTAAGTCTTACTTTCCTAGTATAGAAGGAGGTGCAAATGTGAAAACCCAACTTTTTTTTTTAATATATATGTTTTTGTTTTTGTTTTATTTTATTGAAAATTTACCTAAACTTACCTTGTACTCTCTTTCATGTAAAAATAATACTAATAAATATAAAAAGTTAATTTTAAAAGAGTAAAAATTAATCTTTTGATTGTACAACATTTTTAGGAAACTACAAAAAGTGTGCGTAATGTGGAAACACTCTAAAATTAGTATAGATTAAGGATTTTTAATAAAGTAAAACTATTTTAGCAACTGTTTTATATAATGTTTCTAATATAAACGAAACACAATCTTCAAGTGACATATTAGAACGTGCAAATCTCCGAAATGTCGTCTGAAGCACTTTGAACTCTTTAACTGCTCTTCTTAATATCTTTTTCTTTTTCCTAACGGCTATTATAGCCTTAATCCCACTTCTCCTAAATGGCTTTTGGCTTCCCACCAATGAGCTTCCGTGGCATCTGAATAAAAAATGCTTAGCACATTAGAAACATTATATCCGATTGGGTATTGTGGAAACGTTTCTACAAAACCCACAGTGCAAGTTTCCACATTCCCCACACATTAGCCATTTTGAATTTGACAAATTTACGTTAAGAAACTATTGGTTTAGATTTGATTTAAAACCGTCAGTATCTTCTATACACGTCCCTTTATTAATTGCATGATATTAATTATGTTAC
>JAFIDM010005912.1:0-11467 GCA_023159025.1 Thereuonema tuberculata
CGTGGCAACAAAAGAAGCTTTGTTAATTAAGGTATCATAGGAGGTGTTAAAATTCTGATTGTTGTTGAAGAATGGTGTTTTGCTGATCGATCAAGACGGAGATTCAAAAAGACGCCGTACATCGGAGTCAGGCAATATCGTTTATGCCACAGGTTAGCTACATGGGTACCGTTCCGCCGAGCAGTTGAACTCACCCTTTCCCCTCAATGTCCGTGTGAAGTGACAACGAGAACAGAGCGGATGTGAACAGAGCGGTCGCGGAAATACAGTCGCAGAGTTTTCGAAGCAGAAGCAGAGGAGCTGATTCAAAATTGAATGTGCCAGAGGTCACACAGCACGACTGTGTCACCAAGGACTGCAGGAGGCCTGCGGTGCGTCTGCATTACCTTTCCGAATGGTAGCAAAGTGGATAAAAGCGCTGAGAGAAGGACGCGAAAATGTATCAGACATGCAGTAAGTGACGAAGACGTGGATACTGTTTCGGTGTTAGAGGAGACGGATCTGAACTCCACGACTCGTGAGTTTGCTAAAGATACAGGACCGGCACCTTCGACTGTGCTTCACATCCTGAAGGACCGCCTAAGAATGCGCAAAATTGCAGCAAGATGCGCTCCACATGAAATAACGGACATGCAGAAATGGCTGCGACCACTCCGTTCACAACTGTTGTGTTCTTGTTGTCACTGTTCATGGGCATGGAGGAGAAAGGGGGAGTTCCTTTACTCGGAGGGACAGTACCCATTTAGCTAACCTGTGGCATAAATGACATTGCCAGACTCCGATGCACGGCGTCGCTATCGCATTGTTGCCAATACTAAAAAATCAACCCATGTAAAACCTAACAAGACTTGTTATGGAACAATCCGATGCCATTGTTTTTCGATTCGACAAGGTTACAGATGGAATTTTCTGGACATTTAGGAAACCGAGAACAAGATCATAATATAGCTATATAGACTATAAGTTATTTAAATTATATTTATTTTCTTGATGCGAAATAGTCGCGGATTGTCAAGACTTACGGCCACGAAATTAAATCGAATTGCGGAGTGTGCAATTAGATAGTGATCTCAAATATAACGAGTTTTAACGAACTATGAACCTTAAAGTGCAGTGGTTCGTGAACTCAAAGTGAATTAAATTGAACTTGAAAGAACTATTAACGGACAGCAGCAAAGATTTCGAAAGAGTTACGAGATTCTGCAAACGAGTATTATGGTAATACGTTATTCAAAAGAAAAGGAACTAGAGAAATATTTTGTTTAATTGTATAACTGTTTTTATTTTAAAGAATTTCCCTGTGTTATTAAATACCTTAATCATTAAAAGATTGTGTGAATTGAATATTCTTCTTCTTCTATTATTGTGTGAATTCTCAATATTATTCTCTGCTAGCAAATTAAAATAATCCAGCATTCAAGATGAGTTTTCTACACTATGGTTTCACTTAATTTAAAAAAAAAGTCTATTTCCTAAGTCTTATGCCATTCCTCTACTTTGATCTTTGCAGTTCTGTGAATTGGTATGATTTAATTTAGGCAGCTGGTAACTTTAAAATTCTTTTTGATACTTTAAACAATAAAATGATACTTACCTTTTTATTGACTGAATACGAGTTTACGACAATTAGCAGCAACTGAATAATTGAAACAGATATAAAATAAATTCTTACAATTAAGAAATCAGCCATTTTGTCTTTACTTATATAACCAGCAATTAAGCAATATGTATTTACACAAATTGCAATGCTGCAAAATGTTACTATATAACAAAGAAACATAGAAAATACGTCGATGATATCTTCTAACAACGTAGCTATATTGGCAAAAGTTCGTCTCAAAATTATTAGTCGTAATCTGGAATATCTTGTCTGAGTTCCTGTACTCAAAATATTGGCACGGAGTTGCTCCATATAATGACTGTACACATTACAGAAATAAGTAAACAATGATATGTTTCCTTGGATAACAATTTGTGCACATAATAGAAAAATAATAAATGGTGTAAAAGTGATTCCAAACAGTAAACTCCATATTACATATGCGATCAGACTGCTTATGAAAACTGCAAAAGTTGCAATTATAACAATGATACTTGACTTTTTTGTGAAGGGCTGTAAATTTTGATCAATTAACGAAGCAAACCGATTCCAAAGGCTGAAATGACGTGGATATTTAAAAGACATTGCAAATGACAAAAGTATACCAGTCATAGCTTTTAGTAACGCAAAAGCAAAAGTATATTCACGAAAGAACACCTCGAAACCATTTCTTTTCGTTTCTTCAGAAAAGGTATTCATGAATTCCAAATCACAAATAAATAGATAGATGAATCCCACAGCATAGCCAGACATTAGAATGAATGAGTACAAAACTCTACCATGTATCCATTGAAACCGCAGTGGTTTTGTTGACTGAAATACGCCATCTAACGGACAAACGCCAAGGATTTTGAATAAAACTGCTATAATTCTAAAGTGTTGATAGATACATTGTGATGCTTTGGTATTCTTAGAAATTCTCCATGCATTTGTAGGATTTGCGGCATTTATACGTCTTCCCAACATTTTGCGCTGTAATGTTCTGCGTAGTTTCTTCTCTAGTAGCTATTCACTTTAAAAATTAATTAAGATGCCCGAACTTATCAGAATGAAAAACAACAAAAATCAATTCTCGCATGGAAGAGAGATTATTATCTAAATTGCTTCCCCATGCTATTTTATTTCTTATAAATATATAATGAAAACGTAATGTTACGGAGCGTTAGAATTGTAAAATCAATTTTTGACAAAGTATTTTCTAAGATGCTCATGAAATATATATTATTTTCATCATAAATTATTGTCATTTATTGATTACATGTTATGTTGTTTTCGTTGTTGATTTGATTCCAGTTAAAAAGTAGATTACCTTAGCCTGTTTTCTATTGCGTCTTCTTTTAAATTACTCTTTGAAATAAATTTATAGTAGTATCAATAATAGACTAAATACAATCTTCTGTATGATTAATACCTAGAGCAGAGGGCTAATAACTAATGTCTAAAAAAATCTGAAAAAAATTGAATGCGCAATCAATGTGACAATTAATAACTAGGAAAATCAGAAATTTTATTCTGATAAAGACAAAAAAAAATGTTAGAAATTAGCCAACAAACAGAATTTATATTAAAAAAACATTCTGCGAACTAACTTAATCAACCTATACAAATACATATTTTATGGCACGTAATGGTAACATGAAATTTCACCTAAAATTCACCTTACTTAAACAACAGGGTGTTGACTGTGCACAGCCGACATTCATGGTAGATGAAACACACTGATGTTATGCTGCATAATTTTCTCGGATGTGTCGAGATGAGATGCAAGGGAACCTAAACGACATGAACACATATGGAGTAACAGGCTAAGATAATTTATTGTTCACTACCGGATACTTGAAGCATTTAACACTAAGTTGTCGTTGAAAATCTCCACGTGGTGATCTCTGGAACACTTCGATCATACACTAAAATCGTCGTTTAAATTTATGATATTTTTTTTTGTATCGCACACTTAAATATAAGGGTCAGTCATTTAAAAACTGAACACCTGGTGGAAAAGCACATTAACTTTGAGTCAACTACAAGTAGTCGCCACACTGTTGAGACACTTATCCCACTATGAAATGAGACACTAAATGCCTCTGTAGAAGAGGTATTTGGTTTGCTGCTGGAACCTTTGTTGAATTGCGTCCTTCACGTCATCGTCCAATGTGAATCGCTTGCCTCTGAGGGCACATTTCAATTCTCCGAACACTTAAAAATCACAGGGGACATGTAAAGACTGTGTGTGTGTGTTGGGGGGGGGGATGCATTAGCATTTTCTATGAATTTCTGCATTTGGCGCAAACAACATCGGCAGTATACGGACAGGCATTGTCGTGGAGCAAAATGACATCTCTGAGATCAGTCCAGAACATTTTGCCTTTATCGCTCGCCGCAACTTCGTGAGCGTGTCGACATAGCGCCCAGCATTCGCAGGTGCCCCTTTCTCCAAAAACTCGATGTGCCATGTTGATTGAAGAACAATATTATCATTGCCTTATCCTTACCGTTCTGTATGACCTTGGACTTGTTTCGTGGAGGGGAGGCGGAATGTTTCCACTTTCGGTTCTGCTTCTTTGTTTCAGGTTGGTAATCATGATACCACGTCTCATCACCTGTCACAATGTGTGACAAAAAGATTTCACCTTGCTGCTGATATCGCTGCAGATGCTACAGAGCAATGGCCTTGCGATAGCCCGTTTGACCTTCATTAAGGTTATGGGGAACCCATTGAGCGCAGATTTTCCGGTACCGGAGCCTATCGGTGATGATTTGATAGGAGGTACCGTGACTCAGACCCACCAGTGCCGCGATATCATCCACAGTCAGGCGCCGGTTACCTCTACCCAACTCATCCGTATGCGCTACAACAGTCAGTCACTTTTTGTGGATGTTCTGGCCGTTCGTTGTCACGGAGGGATGTGCGGCCCTCTAGGAACCGTTTTCGCCAAATGTGCACTTGTGTGAGGCTCATGCAGTAATCATTGTACACAGCTTTCATTCGCTTATGCATCTGCTTGCTGCCTAAACCTTCCATTGTTAAAAAACGCACAACATCGCGCTGCTCCTCTTTGATCGCTTCCATTTTTACGGTTGGACGGTGACTACACTGCCACCAGTGGTTTTCGGCGCATTCACTGTGCATCATGTGACGCGAGACGTCATGAGTGAAGGTAAACTAGGTTCTCCGATATACTTGCTTTCTTTATATAGGACATATCTCGCAAGGATCAGAGACACATTTCTACAATCACACATGTTCGGTTTTTAAATGACTGACCATTATACCTTGATATCCATGTTTAGCACAGCTGTATGTTGATTCTGTGATATGAAGGTGCTGTCCTGGATTTTCGTCTTTCTCTTACTGGATACAATGTAACTGGAGACAAAAATGGATGCTTAGGCCTAACACAGGCCCGGGACTTGATCCTCGTGGTTCTTTGGAATATTACAATTTCATTTAAAACTTGGAAAGAGAAATTCCGATTCCACCAATCGAATCAGGGAGACTGTCCCACAGTTTTTCTCATTGCAAAAAGTTTATTTTCTTGGTCTTCACAACTGAGAATTAACTAACACTAGTTGCGACCCGTGAAATATTCACGGAAGTAAAACAAATTCTATAGTTTTGAAAAACACAAGATTGAAAAAGATGTTCGAAGCTAATTTTTTTAGAATCCATGACTTCCGTAACAGCCCATATGTAAATTGAATATCGGCTTACTTGTTAAAATAATATTATAATACTGTTAAAATAAAAAAAAAAAAATATTGATTTACCACTTTCGTAGTAGCCAGCACTGCGGTTTCTCATTATGATACATTTTGGCAACCTGCTTCTCAATTTCCGTCGAAATTGAAGCAATAATAACGGAATTACAACAAATGCCACATTTTTGAAATGCCCTGAATTTTTTGAAAAACAAAAGATTGAAAAAAGATGTTCTAAGCTCACTTTTTTTAAAAGCCAAGACTTCCGCAATAGCTAACATATAATTTGAATGACAAAGCCAAATTTTGTTAAAATAAAATAAAATAAAAAATTGATTTACCAGTTTCAACAATAACAATAACAATAACGAATTCCCAACAGCCAACACCAATAATCCTGTCTGGACAACAATAGCAGCACTTGCTTCGTCATTGTCTCCTACTTGGTGAGCAGTGAGAGTGTGGTTACACAGCCGAAATTATGTCAAAACCGAGGTTTACAAACTCTCTGATAAATTTTGACGCATGAACTTTATGCATTTCAGTGTAAACTTCATTTATGTGTGAAAGAATATCTCAATACGCCGATAATAATTGTATAATCGCGATCCGTCGTAGTGAAGTGGACAAAATAGTAGAGACGCCATCTTTAACCATGGACATGACGTCATGCCTGACGTGTTCCAACGCTGCACTGTGATTGGTTATTTCAAATTACAAACATACAAATTTACAAAGATCGTACAACTTTTGCCTATCAATAGGATAATACATTTTTAACTATGTTGATACGGCGTCCAAAGCCATCACCGTTCTATTTCAACTCCAGAATCTTCCAACAAAGCCAAAATGCAATTAACACGCATCTCGCGCACAGTCAATAATCATGCGGTAATCAATTGTTAGACGCATGACTCTAAACATCGAAAATGTAATATGAAATATTAAAAAAAAAATATTCATATCAAATGGAAAAACAAATAAAATAAACAAAATACGAGCTGTTAACTGCATCAAATAAGTGTTTAAATTATTAACGTAAATAATATACAACTTAGAATGATAAATTATGAAACAGATGATTTCTATATCAGTCTTTATTTTCAAAGTCATGAGTAACTCGATCTCTAATGAATGGAAACTTCATAAAATATTTTGATTAAATTGCTGTGAAATAATTTCTTGGAAACATTAGACATCAGCAAATGTTTAAATTGTCGAAATTATTATTCTGTAAATTATTTTAGATATAGGCCTATGGTATGCTATCCATCGCTTAGTGGATTGAGAATTGCAGTGTTGCAGCTACATTTTAGGGCCAGCAGATGTTTAATGGATGCCAAAATAACTGCATTCGTATTTTAAGTGGAATAATCAACTACAGTGCATCAAAGACGTAATTGCAGCCATAATTGCAAGAGATTTCAAGGGCGATTTGAGGGAATGGAGAAGTGGAGATCAAAATTTGGGGTAAGTCCGGGAGAGATGGACCAACTGGTGAGGCGGTAAAGTCAAGTGGTTGGCAAACGCGCCGTGCAGCGGAGTCTTCAGTCAAACTGTGAGGAGTATTTACTCTATGCCAACTTAGTTCTTTAAAGAAAACATCATAGAGATAAATAATCTGTCTGACCACCTGATACTTGACTTAAAACTTGAGAATTTACACTGAATGTTCTCTTTTTCATACTATCTTATGTAAACTTTGAACTTTGAAACAATATTAAAGATCTAAGTTTATCGAATCTAAATACAAAGGCAACACACAAATAATAGCATAAAAAATATTTAACACATTAAAAAACGACATGTTTCTTTCAGACTAAGCTGAACTTTTACAAGTAACTGATCTCAAGGTTGCCCGGTGAAATACATGGCATTTATTTGGAAGAAGCCAATAGGGTGAAGATCGTCAGGTGATCGGAACTGCCCCGCCGTCTGGAAGCGGAGGCGACAATTTCAACTTCAAAAAGACTGTCGGATCAGAGGTGAGTAGAGCATGCGGTTATAACAAAAGGAGAACCATCATATGTGACCGTCATCAATTAGAAATGAGGAACTGATAAAATCTGTAGGAAAAAAAAGAGGATGCCAGAGGGTGAAAGGGGAAAGGACAAGCAAGGGGAAGGGTTAAGAGATGTAATCTTTTTCTTTTTTGTGGAAACCATAGTGAGTCTAGGCTTTAATGATTTTTGCAATTCAAAAGGAACGGTTTAGTCATTAGACAAAAAAAAGGTGTTTTGCTGCAAAAGGTTGAGGAGTTTTGAAACTTGGTAGAAGTGTAGACTTGGGTGCCCTAAGTATGACGCTAAATTTGCGACCACCTGCGACCGCCGCTCGCGCCGCCATCTTGAAAAAATGGAGCCCAAAATCAGTTTTTGGCATATAACTCCGTTCCTATAGGTTTTAGAGAAGAAGTTTCTGATTAAAAGTTGGAGAGGATAAATGTTGCTACAAAATTGCTAATATATATTTTTTTTTGTCAGACTAACAGTTTCCGAGTAATGGGGCGAAACAATAGAACGATTTTTGAGAAATTGCAGAAAAGCGGCACTTTCAAGTTACGTTTTACCAATTATCCGCTAATTAGCTAACCTAAAGTATCTTTATCCAATGAATAAATGCTTATATAAAGATTGGGAGGAGACTGGGATGGAACGTTACGTTCTTTTGATTACTCATGAGTCAGCCAACCCGGTGACAGCACAGGGTGCGAATTCTGTCTCTTAGCGTTATGCCTCCGTTTGTTGCCGATTTCTGTAAATTTTCAGGACGTTAGATCTCATTTTCATTTTGAACACATTGCTTCGTTCATTTTTGAATGCCTGCACAATGTCTGTGAAGCAGTAGAAGAGTTTAGCGCCATCCAAATGAACACAACGGAGCAGCATGTGAATATGCGGCCGACGCGTATGCAACGTGACCAAAACGGTGACAAAGATTGCAGAATGGCTGTCGCAACATAATCCGTTTCCGCAAGTCGACAGTTTGCTCTCCATCAACAGCGGAGTCGTTGGTGATGAAACATTAAATTGCCACATAACACAAGAAGTAGGTGGTGCAGCTATTGCGAAGACTCTGGGCAATAGTTTTGATTCGATAAAATTCAAGCGTAAAGATGCAGTGCTTTCCTTGAGAGCAGCAAAAAGCAGTGTCAAAGTCGATAAACTTCCTATTTCCATCAATTCCCTATTTCAAAGAATCTGTATTGCCAAAAAGAGCGATGAAGAATTGAAAGGTTATTTCAAATTTAAACTCGCCCCATTCCTCCTATCATTATAATGAGGATGGCATGCGAAAGGGAACGAAATCGTCACTGTTCATGGTATTTTCTTCGGTGGACCAGCCTGTAGAGCCGGATAACAACAGCTTACATTTACTGGACGGCGGCTTTTTGTTGCATCGAGTGGTATGGAATCGCAGTGATTCGTATGGAACAATTTGCATGAACTATGTGCAGTAAATCCAATGGCACTATGGTCCTAATGCAGTCGTAGTCTTGGACGGTTATCCAGCGAACGCAGCTAGCCGGAATACGAAAAGCACAGAAAGATATCGACGCTCCAGAACACATGTATTTATTGATGTAATTTTCGATTACACCAATAAATAAATAAAGATGATTCCACCTGCTTCGCAAGAACGATTCTTGGCGTGCGATACTAAAAAAAGGCATTTAATTTCCATGTTAATCACGAAGTTTAAAGAACTAAATTTCGCGGATGTGCTCATCATTCAGACAGCAATCGACATGATGTTGTCATTTATGCGTGTTTTCGTTGTCGGAGAAGATATAGATTTCTTGGTTCTTTTAACTGCAAAGGCGAGAGATCATGAAATATTTTTTTGCTGAAACCGGCGAGGGGAAAAATTGCGGAAACGCTTTATTCGACACGGAGCCTGAATTATAAGGAAGCTGTTGCGAAGAACATTTTGTTTTTAAATGCAATCAGTGGTTGTGACACCACCTCCGGTCTGTTTAACCAAGGTAAATTCAAGTTTCTCAGTCTCCTGGATAAAACCGACTTGTTGCTTGACAATATAGAAATCCTCCATGACCTCGAAGCACATATGAATGCTCTCGCGGCAGCTGGTGAAGAGTTCTTATTGGCACTGTACGGCGTATCGTCTATAAAGGACACATTAGATTCCCTTCGCTACAAAAAATTTGTGAAGTCTGTGTCCAAGAACAAATTTAATCTCGCGTTTCTGCCACCCAAAAGAGATGCTGCGAGGCAGCAATGTCTGCGAACATACCACCATGTTGCGATGTAGTGAAAAAGATCCAGAGCAATATGGCTGTCAGAAAACGAGGCATGGGCTCGATACTGTTCGCGCTACATCAGAAGCATCCCCCGACACCCTTATGAACTCGATATCCTGTAAAATTAAAAAAGCCTGTGCAGGAGCATGTGGATGTCGGAAAACGGACTTAAAGTGCTCGGTGCTGTGTCTATATTGTAATGGGACAGCATGTGAAAACATTCCCGATTTGGTAGCGGATTCCGATTCCGAAGACCCAAACGAAGTTGCTGACGTCCTTGATTCGTTGCAGGGGTATTGGAGAGACGGGGGACGAACAAGATTCTAAAGAGAGTGAACATAGTGAACCAGGGACATCGCGTAGAGGAAAACAGAAAACTCGAATGTAAGTTTGGAGCGTAGAGTAGGCCTTCCGGGGATGTTCACTTATGAGTTATCCATGAATTACAAGTCTTTAGGTTTCTTTCTGAATCCATATTGGTAAATAGTTTTTACTGAAATGCAATCATTTATGCACTGTTGGGATGACGCAATGAATACAGATTCCTTGCATTTCCTTGTGAAATCTGTCGTTTCTTTTGTCACTATTTTTGAACAATTGGTGTTGAATTTGTGGCCCGTTTATTGTTGGTGTTGGCCAATGCTCAATGCCATATTGTTGGATTTTAGGGCCCTCAAGTGTTCATTGATGCGTGTACCCGATGCCCTGTGGGTCCCTATGTAAACGAGCCCGCAGTCCGCACATGGTATGGAATATAGAACCCCTTTGGGTTTTTTCCCTTCGTCACTTGCTTTCTTTGACTTCTTCGTGATATCCTTAGTTGTGTTAGAACTTGCTGCTGTAACTACCACATTGTACTCCTTTAATACTTTCCACTGATTCCTTTAAATGACCGGTGGATAACTCTTTCACACTGAGGATGGCCCTGTTAACAGGTCGCAACTAGTATGAACGTTTATATTTTTTGATTGCACATAATTTTTATTTATAACTATGTGTGATGGACAATAAGCAAAAATTAAATATTGACCATCTAATATTATCCACCTAAATATCAGATCATTTAGAAAAAAAAATGGAATATGTTTGTTTGCAAATTTAAATGCATCTTTCATTATATAGATATTGTAATTCTTTATAAATATACAAATATACAAATATTTAAATATTTGTATATTTGAATATTAGAGGTAAATATACCAATAATTCGGAACTCAATGTCTATAAATTAAATATTTTTGAAGAAATGATAAAACTAAGAAACAAACAAAAAGGATGAGGAATCATTGTTTTCTATAAATAAAACTTCCTGAGAATTGAGGAGAACATTTTAAAGAAACATATTCTTAAAATTCACTGACTTAAGAAAAAATAAAAAAAGAACTTAACATCATTGTTGCATATAGACCTCCCTCAACAGGTAAAGTTCTTGGAATTAAGTAGTGTGATCGAAAAAAATTCAGATATAATTCAAAACCATTTAAGTATGATAATTGGTGACATCAATGTAAATATAAATAAAATAAAAAATAAAAAAGTCAGAATATTATAATTAGAATTGTTATTGTCTTCAAGATTTCAAAATTGTATTTTCGGCGTTACTAGGAACCAACAGACTTAGACTTATAAGACAATCAGTAAAATTGATTATATTTAAAAAAAAAAAATAATATGAGGACAAATGGAATAATTTGTAAAGATATAATAGCTGATCACTACATAACTGTTTTAGAAATCAATGATTGAAAAAGCGTAATACATAATCAAGAAAATGCAATTGAAAATTTAATAAGTGCCAAATCAGAAAGAATAAGAAAAATCCGCTCGTGTACACGGGAGATGTTTGAATAAAAAAATGAGTCAAGAAAGAAAGAAGCGCTATTTCTAATAGGTAGAATACTGAAAAT
>JAFIDM010005913.1:0-11466 GCA_023159025.1 Thereuonema tuberculata
TTTTTAAAGATTTTAAACATTTCAGAAAATGTTTTTAAAAACGAAATTGTTTTTATGAGAAATAGTATTCTTTGAATTATATTTTAATCCTGTCTTTGAGTTTCTTTTCGCTTCAATCCGGCAAGTGTAGTTTCCAAAGTGAAAAAGCATTTCACTTCAAAGATGACAACAAATACGATCGGAAGCATGGCCCTTACGAAAATGGTTGGTAGAATCATATAGAGCTCTATAGGTTTCTATAGACTACTCTATAGGATCCCCAGATCAGCCCTCTATAGAAAAGTCATTCTGTAGGAATTCTATAGCTGTTTCTATAGAAAACAAGTAATGTATTTTTATAGAGTAATATTCTATAGAACTCTATATAGAATCCCCATATCAGCCCTCTATAGAAAAGTAATCCAATAGAAATGCTGTAGATATTTCTATAGAAAACAAGTATATGCATTTTTATAGAGAATAATAAACAGAACTCTATAAAGAATTTCCAGATCAACCCTCTATAGAAAAGTTATCCAAAAAAAGAAATTCTATACCTATTTCTATAAAAAAGAATAAGTATATGCATTTTTGTAGAGAAATATTCAATAGAACTCTATAATGGATATCACAAAAAATTTTATATGATGATGGTTACTTCTGATGTTTTTAGTTTGTTTAATAGTCAATATAAATTTTTAAAAAATACTAATTAATAAATAAACATGCAGATAAATTGTTTAATATTAATTATGCATTAATTTGTTAAAACTTAGTTACTTTTTTTATTATGTTTGATAGCGGTCCTTATTTATTTAGATATAATAATTTTTATAATTATCTAGTTAAATATCAATACTGAAAAGTGTAATTAAGTTAAATTAAAATTAAGTTTTTTTTTATCATTAGTTACATCAGATATTAACTAAGTTTTTACATTTTTGAATCTTTCTAAATTATATTTTTCCCAATTTATTTGACTGAATAATTTATAATTATTAAAAAAAAAAATTAATTTTTTAATATTCCCTAGAAATTTGACAAACTCAATCGCTTTCAATCCGATCTGTCCCAGGCTAACGATCCGAATCACGTTTAATTTCGCTGTGCGCATGCGCTGATGGACAACAAAGACATTTATAATTTCAAAATATAGATAGTTTCGGCTTTGTTAAAAAATATACAACATTATTATAAAATAGAGAGCATTAAGTTTGTTTAAAATAATTCCTTAAAAATAAAAAATAAACTAATTTTGAAGCACACGTCTGTTTCTGCGGGATAGCTAGCTAGGCGCGGGAACGACGCAAAAAAATTCAACCGTTCAACGCCATGTTTACACAACATCCGGAGCGAAGTAGAGTCACGATATTCCGAACTAATTGGGACCGAAAACTTTTCGATTTAGCTGGAATTCTGAATAGGCGGATATCATGAATAATATCAACGTATTAATTTGTTAAGGCGTAAATTAAGTGCGGGGACATCTGCTAGTCTACTCAGCGTTCACTGACTTTACTTCTTAAGTGTGTGTAAATTAGTTATTTTTTGTGTTTTAGCAGTGATTAAAAATGATTCTACAAAATTGTATAAATGGAGCCGACATGGACTGTAAGTAACCAGCTTTCATTCCAATTTGGTTTCAGGCGTTTTCATCAACCTTAGGCTCTATGTATGTCTCTATTTAACTTCTTTGAATAACAATAAATGTACGTTTTTTTCACAAACGTCTTTTTTAATTTTTCCTGTTTTTAAGTTAAAAAAATCGGTATTTTTTTCTGAATCTGTTCGGAATAGGCGGATTTTAACCAACTACAGTACATTACAATGTCTGATTATTTCACAACATTTGTCCTAATCAAACGGGTGGACGAAGAATATTAATTGGGATGTAATTAACATTAAAGACTCTGTAGATTTTTAAATTGTGAATTTCTTTAGTCAAGAAAGGATATGATGCACTTTTCATCATTTTATTTAATTTTTTTTTATATATTTATTTAACAACTTAATCTTATCATCCATAATGTTATTAGTATTTTTAATTCTTTGTAATTTTTTTGTTTTGAGGATATTTTTGGGAATTTTGTTAAAAATAAGGTTAAAATTGCGATGGTGGTACACCTTTGACGGACATCTTGATTCGGACAATATATAAAGAGTTATTTTTCAATACATACATCCTGCAGCTCAGCCAACCTAATCTTACCTAACCTACAGTTAATTGTTTTTGGTTGAAAATTAACATTGTGGTGTATGCCTCCGAGCAGAATGACGAGGTGTACCACCAACTTTAGCCAATTTTAGCCAAAAATAATATTAATAATTCTATTTATGTTTTTAAATCCATAATTGTTTTAGATAGGTTTGAAACTAATGAGATTGGTCTATAGTTAGCAATTTCGGTCTTTTTCGCAGATTTATGTAGATTGGTTTAAAAAAAAGAGATGCTTTATTTCAGAAGCATTTGAAGTTTAACTTTTAACTATACATATGCAATTTTCATAATGTTTGCTTTCGATTAGGATTTCAGTTAATAAGCTTTTTTCTATAATAGATTATTATTCCATCTCCTTTATTTCTTAATTTACTTATGATAGGAAATTTGAAAGTTGATTTGAAGTTGATTATTTGAAAGATGTTTTTTTCATTTGCTTTAATATTAACTTTAATATATATTTCGAAATATAATATTATATGAAATTGATATGTTAAATTGTAATTGTCTTTACTTTCTTAAAGGATGTTTGTTTTGTTTGTTTTTTTTTTTAATTTTTTTATTCCATTATTTGATATTGTTTGTCATTTCGTATTTAAGTGGTTTTTTTTTAATTGCAATTTTATTCAGTACAGTTTTTCTCTTTTATAATTATGATAGAGGATTTCGATAGATATGAATATTGATTTGGAAATTTTGCGTTTATTTGTTCTGTATATAGAACATCTGTAAATTTTCATGGGTGAATTTATATAATAAATAATAATACTATTTTGTATTCAGATTTTTTTTTGGGTTTCTTTTAATTATTGTAATATTAAGAAATAAATAAAGTGATTTTTGAAATGTATAATTTTTCTCAAATAATTTATTGTTTTCTAAATCAATAATACCAAGCTTGTTTCTTTATAGAACATATTGTATGTACTATAGAAGTTGTATAGAAATGTATATGTATTTTCCATAGAAATTACCATGGAATATATATATAGAAACCTGTAGATAGATTCTAAAGAAATTTCCACCAATATTTTATGGACATTTCTATAGAAAATTCTATACGACATGCTTATAGAAAATGGGCCGTAATTCTATAGGGCTATAGAAAGAATATTCTATAGAAATTTCTATTGAAATGCTATGGACATTTCTGTAGAAAATTCTATAGGACATGCTTATAGAAAATGGGCAATAATTCTATAGGGCTACAGAAAGAATATTCTATAGAAATTTCTATTGAGATTCTATGGGCATTTCTATAGAAAATTCTATAGGACATGCTTATAGAAAATGGGCCATAATTCTATAAGGCTATAGAAAGAATATATTCTATAGAATTTTCTATTGAATTTCTATAGACATTTCTATAGAAAATTCTATAGAACATGCTTATAGAAAATGGGCCGTAATTCTATAAGGCTATAGAAAGAATATTCTATAGAAATTTCTATTGAGATTCTATAGACTTTTCTATAGAAAATTCTATAGGACATGCTTATAGAAAGGCTTTATAAACGATATTCTATAGGTTTTTCTTTAGAATTCTATATAAGATTTTCGTAAGGGGAATGTTGTTAATTCGATAGTATCATAGAAGACCACGAGAGGGCAATCACAACATTGACGTCACATGTCATCCATTCAGCATATACGGGGATTCCCAAGGACAACAATGCATGACGTAAGAACTGTAATTCATAATGTTGTCTATAAATGTTCCCTCATTTCGCTGTAACAAAGAGCTTGAAAATGTAACCTTTTACGATTAAGAAACTAGTGAAATTTATAATTTGGATTTCAGTATTATCTTCAAAAAGTTCCTTTCTTCGATTTATTTATTGACTTATTTTAGTGTCAGACCGTGTGAGAAAATATCAAATGAACGTTTCGGCGGCATTTTGTAATGCTATGTATCGTAAGGTATTATGCTGGACTAAGAAGATACGGACACTTACACTTGTACCGGTAGGCAAATATCAAAGACCCGGCTACTATTAGAGACAGGCGACAATAAGAGCCTCGGCCTTTATTGGAGCACATACGGTATATGTATGTAGCCTATTTTTTTTCATTTTTTTTGGGGGGCGGGGGGCGCCCTTTTTCAGGGGATGCCGCAATTTACTAATAACAGAACTTTGGTAACGTGGGGGCGAGGGTCTGCTGCCCCTTAAAAATACTTATTCCTGTTGTTTCGGCCTCTGAACACGATGGTGAAATCCGTTTCTCGATCCTTCTCGGAAGTTGTTAGGGGTGCACAACTTGCCTAAATGCTTAAAGTATTTATATTGTATACGTTAGTGATGAGCGATATTTCACGGACTGTGATTTTGTTTTTCACTGATATCAGAAAATCCCAGTTACTAACAGTTACAACGGAACTGACTATGATTTCCAGAAATAGTGAAGACATCTAGCGGAAGTATGAAACGAATATACTTGAGAAAGCATGATATCTATAGAAGAGAAGTGAACTTATTTCCTTTAATATTTATATTTCATAGACAACAACGAATAATTTGTGTGAAAAAACTAAACAAAAATCAAATATAGTTCATGTCTTATAAGAAAAATGTAGAATCATTTTGATTTTGAAACTAATGCCATTGAGTTAACTGTGAATGCGAATGAAAGTGTGATTAAACGAGTACACACTCTCTCGCTGTCGATATCAGTACAATAGCACTGCAATGTCAGTAATACCCCAATCGAACTGTGGTAAAAGAAAAAACAGATTGGAGAAAACTGCGGATAAATCGAAACATTTAAATATAAATTTCTTGTAAAAAAATAAATAAAAGGTAACTGATATTTTTAAAGGTAATTACTGAATTTAGCAGTTATTTTTAATATTTGATAATAATCATTTCTAAATATTCAATTTTATGTTATTATTATTTGAGATAATTTAATAAATAGTTTTCGAATCTTATATATATTTGATAACATTTTATATTTAGAAAAAAAAATATTTATCATTTTTCAATATTATTGTTATTACCCGCGAACAGGCCACGACGGACCATGCGCTACCCCAACCTAACAACATCAGGACAAGGCTTGGAAGTCAAGTAGATGACGAGAATACACCTCTCGTCGAGAATAACCCTGAGAAACTGAATCCCAGAGAAGAACGGACGAAATATAGAAGAAGAAACAAACTGCCAGGCCACTACCTGGATTTGAACCCAGGTGCAGGCACAATGGGCAGATATTGAGACCGGTCGACTAATATTAGTTCTATTACCAATATTAGAAATAAAATATTACTATTTGATGTTATTTTGGAGAATTCATTGCGCATTGTTTAAAAAAAAATATTAAAAAAATCATTAAAAAATCAATGGTAAATAATATAATATTTTATTGTTGACGTTAATCAACACATTGCTATTATGATTAAAACGGAATCTCATTATAAAGTCAATAAATTCTTTTTTGAATGATTTTTTACGATATATTTTATTCATTTTATTTATTTTATTCTCTCCAAAAAATAAATTTATTTAATAAAGACAAGTACTTAATTTGTAAATAAACATTTTATTTTATTTTTTTAATTACAACATATTTCGCGAACTTTTTATTCCAAGGCAATGTCCTGATCAAAACACGGTTAGAAACGCTCTGTTACTGCAATGACTGCTTTAAATGTTTTAAGAAAGCTGAGATCTCAGTAAATCTGAAACACAGCCTGACTTATCACTAGATTTCGTATATATAAGATAAAGGTAAGACTCTGACATATTTGTCTAGAAGACTTATATAACTAAAAAATTATTTTCCTAAGGAGTTCAAACAGACCCTCGATTAAGCGGCTTTTCCCATTGCCTTTCAGTTGATATTTCATAATCAGAATGACCTGTTTCACATTTAAAATTCCTTATTAAAACTGGTAGCAAATATTACTAACTTTTAAATTCAATAAAAAGTTTACGTGTTCTATAGTTCTATTTTCTATTTTATGGTTTTGTTCTACCATGTCATTTTCTTCGGAAACTGGAATTTTTTTTAAAGAGATGTTAGCGTACAGATTCTTCAAGATGCTGTAGAACGCTATTAATCGAACTAAAAGACACAAAAAAGAGGCCAAAAAAAAAAAAGGAAAACGAAACGAATATATATGTTTAGAAAGAAACTGATAAACTTTAACCATTGTAATATTGCTGTACTGTAATGCCTCTTCAGGATTTCTATTTGATGACCTTATTCTTTCCATTTCATTTTGTATGGTGTTATTTTCTTTGCATTTGCCTGTACATCTAATTCCTTTCTTAAGTAATCATTTCTCATTCCACCTGTTCTTATGCATCCTTTCACGTGTCCTAAAAATTTCATTTCAGAAGCTTGTGTTTAGTTAATTCTTTTTTCTTACTATGTCTTTAGTTTGTTCATTTTTTTTTCTTTCTAAGAACTTGTGCCACATATTCTTTGGAAGTTGTTGATTATGGTCGCTGTCTTTATCTTTTTTCGGAAGTAACGTTGTATTCGAAATGTGAAACCTGTTCTGTGATTTTCAATGACAAATTGAAAATGATTTTATATAGTTATGGATTAACTTCCAAGAATGTTTTTTTTTTTATTGATATTTTTAAATTATACGTCTCCATAATAATTTTCGACTTTCAAAAAGACTAAAGAAGCTTTCATAGATTTGTGAAACACATTTTTCTATTGTATACCACAGTTTTTAACTGATATTATCGAATTCATTGTCTTTATCTACACATGCTAAATGAGTTGTACCAATTTCGTTTTAGTAATTTTTTAAATACTTATTTAAACATATACAAAACCTATTTCTAAAAATGGTTTTTTTTTTCGCAGTTAGATTGGGAAGACAGTGCATGGATGATTCACATCAGTTTTCGGAATTACAAGCATTTGCTCTGAAACTCTTTTTTATATTTCTTAGGAAAAAAAATGCAGATTATTTTAGTAGATGTAATTTTTTTTTCTATATTTCTGAAACTATACTGCGGGTTGAATTTGACACATGATTTCGATTTTTTTTTGCTTAATTTTTAAGGAAAAGGGGACAGAAAAACTCAAACCATTTTATTGATAGCATAACTTTTGTAACGTAAGAGGGGTGTGGGGACGTTGACCCCTAAAAATATCTGTTCCTACGTTGTTTGGGCCTCTCAACTCTATGGTGAAATCCGTTTGTCGATCATACCTTTCGATCGGCAGTTGTGAGGGGTGCATAGACACGGACGGACAGGACAAACGCAATAGCTACCGATTTTCGTCGCTATCACAATAGCTCCCAAAAGGGTTGCTCAAAATTGAAGCAGTGATCAGTGCTGGATTAAACCCTGTGAAGAACCCTAGGCAGACGAAATGTTGGTGGCCCCCTTCGCAAATTATCTTCTAATACGGTTTTCATATTACCAACCAATAATTTTACTAAAACAATTTTATAACAAAAAACAAACAACAACAATTATTAATTTTATTTAACAAAAATTCAAAAAACAATTAATTAAATAAACCAATAAAACTTTAAACATTCATTTTCCTCAATTTGTTTTTTGTGGTGAAATCTTTGAGGATCTCTTGGATGTCTACCTTTGGCAAGACAGTATACAGTGGCCAAATGACAAGAGAGTTCAGTCGTTGTTGTATCATTGAAACACATAGTATTCAGGGGCCACAATGGCAAAGGAGTTCAGTCGTTGTTGTGTCATTGAAGATCGATGAAAAATTTTCAGAAGTTTTAACTCCGAAAAGGTTTGTTCGATCCCCAGTGGTGGTCGTGATCATGAGACACCTACATTTTCACTTATAGGCAGACGAAATCTCGGGGGCCCCCCTCGAAAATTATCTTCTAATATGGTTTTACTATTACCGACAAATAATTTTACTAAAACAATTTTATTACATAAGACAAACAATAACAATTATTAATTTCATTAAATAAAAATTATTAAATATTATTAAACAAAAATTTAAAAAAAAAATTAAATAAACCAATAAAACATTAACTTTTTTCAATCTGTTTTTTTGTTGAAATCTTTAAGGATCTCTTAATGACAAGAGAGTTGAGTCGTTGTTGTGTCTTTGAAGATCGATGACAAATTTTCAGCATTTTTTACTTCGAAAATGTTCGTTCGATCCCCAGGTGGTCGTGATCATGATACACCTACATTTTCACTTTTAGGCGTATTTTCGATTTCATGAGCAAATAATAACTATGATAAAAATAATAATGCTTAATTTATAAAGAAAGAATAAAAAAGGTCAAGGACTTAGTTCATTATCTCTTTTAAAATTATAATTGCCCTTTTAAGCGGCATATTTCACAGACGTATCAAATATGGCGCTTAAATAGGGCAATTATAATTTTAAATGAGATAATGAACTAAGTCCTTGACCTTTTTTATTTCTTTCTTTAGAGAGCACTGACTTTCTAGGAGGGACTAAATGTGACACTCGATTGTAGTAAATGTAATTGAGCAAATATATATAATGAAAATTTAAACAAATATCTTAATGTTAACTAAATTCATTTTCCACTCGATTTTCCTGTTCCAGTCATCTATCCGCAGGGTTTTTTCTCTTTACAGATGGCTTTATAGTTAAATATGCAGGTAAACCTTCAAAAACGGTTGGGACAGCGTATCCTGTTAAGAAGGATTTTCATATTCATTGGTTACGACATATTCCGATATGAAATGTTTCATACGAATTTTTTGTCGGAACGAAATCCTTCCGTGGAATGTTATGAAGCCATTGTTGGTCTTTCCTCTTCAACTGGAAACCGAAATGCTGTCACATAGTCGCTGTGACGATAGTTTGACTTGTACCGTGGAACACAACATTTTCGGGGCATGTTTTCCAACAGTAATATATTAATGAACTAGTTTTAAAACGTCACTATCTTGTTACGGAGTGGCTTTCGTGGGCGCAGCCATTGCAATGCGATTTAATACACAAGCACGGCTGGTGACCTGTTTATCCCCATTACTTGCCTTAGACCCCTACTAGAATCAGGAACCTACGCACAAAAGCAGTACGGCAGTAGAATTAAATACTATTGCTTTAACTTTAATCACTTTCCGATTAGGCTACATTTGTTTTTATATTCAAAACTAAAGCTTATTATGGCTACTTAAATACATGAATGAGCTTAATTCATTTATTCAGTTTGGGCCTCCACTCAAGTAGTTCCCTCCCTAATTTTTTTCTAGTCTCAGGCTGGTATAGTACGAAGGCTACGACCGGGCCCACTATAATAATAATGCTTAGGGAACCAATTTCCATGGTGCAATAGCACAGGAAAAAGACTTTCATCATCAGACAAGACAATTTTTGTTTCTTTTTTTGTTTTAATTTGAAGTTTCATTTTATATTAGAGATGTGAATAAATGCAATATTTGTAATCGTATATTCACATACCGTATATGCTCCAATAAACGCCGGGTCTCTAATTGTCACCGGTCTCTAATAAGCGCCGGGCTGCAGAGAGGACACGGCCAAATAGTAGCCGGTCTCTCACAGTAGCCGGGTCTTTGATATTTGCCTACCGGTACTAGTGTAAGTGTCCGTATGTTTATAGTCGTGCGTAATACGTTATGGTACATTGCCTTACAAAATGCCGCCGAAACGGTGATTTGACATTACCTTTAAGATTCGCGCGGTGCAATACGCGAAAGAATTCCGGTGAGGCGACCGCCCGTCATTGCGGATTCGGACGACGAATAGTAGCGAAAGGTAGAGAAAGACATTGCCATTTATCTTTAACAGTCTTATGTAGCATGTGAAATTCAAATAAAGTAGCTGTTTGTAATATTAGCCGGTATTTATGTGTAAAAATATTTCGTTCTGAAGGTTTTTGTTAATAATGGCCGGCCTCTAATAGCAGCCGGTCTCTATTAAGCGCCAAGAGCCGAGCTTAGTTTTGCAAATAAACGCCGGGGGCCTCTATTGGAGCATATACGGTATATAAAAATCTAAAAAATCAATTCACTTCTTATAAAATAATGTTTCTTAAAAAACCGGATTCATCAGATGTTTCTTCACAAATACTTTTAGTGTCATTGTCATCATCTTCATCTTCAACGTCTTTACTATCTTTTGAGGAAATAATTATATGTTGTAAGTCTTTTTTTATTCCATCTGCAAGTTTCCGCACACTTTTGTTTGGCAGTGGTCGAGCTGAAGTTATTACTGAGTCTGAAGACAGTAACAGTCTGCAAAATAAATCGCGGATATTGAGACTTCTGATGCTATACTAGCATCAGCAAAAAATCGTGTAGCTGTATTCCCGTCAGTAGTAGAGCCACAACCTTGCTTTCGGCGATCTGGATTAATATGCATACTTGGTTTTAAATTCTTATTCACTATCTCTTTCTGCTGCTTCACTGCATGATCGTTTTGGTCTGCACGGTTTTTTGTTTTTGTACCTGTAATAATAAACAAACATGTAAATTATCTATTTCACCCACTGTAAAATATTTTTTATCAAAAACAAATTGTATATATATACAGTCCAGAAATAGCCAGAACTAATTCTAAAAATCGAATGTAGGCATGGCGGTGCGACATGCCAAACTTCAAGGTAGCTTCATATGCAGGTTTAGACCGAGTCCATGATGATGATCCTCTCCCTGTTTGCTTACAGATGGTACACTGTACTGCACTAGTACCTGTCAGGGCACACAAAGCTTTGCCGTTAATCATTGTATGTTGCAAAGAAAAGTTTATTTCTGCTGTTCAACCTTCATTGGCTGCAAATCATTACTTGAATCCCGAAATCCAAGAGGGGCCCAACTTTTGTTAATAACTGACGTGATGAGATATTACATAACTGCCAACGCACTTCAAACTTCCGTTTTCTAATTTTTTTTTTTACATTAACGACAAAAAAATATTACGTTTATATAATATTTGGGTAACTTTTATTAATGGGTAAACTTATTAAGAGGATAAATTATTACGTATTTCAGTTTTCATCACATTCACAGATTCTCAGGAGATTTCCTTGTTTTTCTAGACCTTATTTGTATTCAAATTGAACACATAATTCACTTTTAAAATGTTCTTTTACAATGATCGTAAAGGCTTGCTCTTGTTGTGGATATCAGAATCAATTTCAATATTACATTTTGACAAGTGAAGCTGTAGAGCCAAATTAGCCTCATATCATTAAACCACATTAACTTACTGTGTGATTATGCCACCATAACCATGTGTGTAGCACGAATGTACTATATTTTTTTGTACTTCACTGGGACCATAAATTAGCGAGGGGAAAAATAATCCAAATT
>JAFIDM010005915.1:0-11463 GCA_023159025.1 Thereuonema tuberculata
TAGGTTCAGAATAGAATCATGTATCATCAACACCTTCCCCTGCATAAATAAAGACAAATTTCTAAAGGTTAACAGTTGCACATTACACAAATTTAAAAAAAGCATTAGAAACACTGATAAATTCCTCTAAAACAAAAAATATTAGTAAAGAAGTTATTGTATTTTAATCAGGTTGTAACATTTTGGATAAATATTTATCAACAATAATCAATAATAATGAGGTAGTCTTTCCCATTGTTTTTAGTTCTCATCAATCTTATTGTATCTCAATAATATTGTAACATTTTGGATGTATTACACTTGGCTTTCTACATGTACTATACCTTTGTAAGCCGTATTATTGTTATGTATTCTGTGTATTAGAGAAGGAGTTTTTTAAACGTCCGAAGAAGCAGATTTGAAGAAAATTTGCGAAATATCACGAATAAAGGATTTCTGAAAGTTAACGTGTAGTTATGGAGAATTTTCTATAATACTAGGTGAAATTCCAGTTCTTAAAAGTAAAGAGAAATTTGACATTTTAATTCTTTAAATGATTGTAGATACTTAAAATTCTAAAGTAATTCAAATACATAACTAGAAAAATGGGCTCATGGATATTTTATTGGAATGTTCAGTAAAAACACAGGGTTTCTTTTCTCATGAAGTAGATATTGGTAACTGTTTTCTCCTAATAATCTAAAACCCTTTTCAGTAAGTTTATAGCCTTCTCTTCTGTGCTTAGATATCTTATGCAAATAGAATTATTCCTTTTAAAAAAATCATTATAATCTCAATCATTATTTCTTTAACTGGTTCTACATTTCTTTTAAAAATTATCAAGAATATTTCTGAAACTTAACAAAAGTAAATCCATTTTGAAAAACTGTCTGAAGTTAATTTTCCCTTAGGGCAGGGGTTCTGAACCGGGGTCCACATGGACCCTGAGGGTACATATAATATTCTTCGGGGTCCACAGGGATCTCACTGAATGCTCCATAGAACTTAACTGTAGAATAATTTATTTGCATTAAATTAGTTTTCATTCAAAATAAAGCATAATCATTTATTATTTCATTGATTATTAATATAATCGCTTTACTTTTTCTTTTATCGAATAGCTATGAGGGGGTCCACCAAAAAAAAAGAAGAAGGGAAAAGAGGTCCATGGGTAAAAAAAGGTTGAGAAACCCTACCTTGGAGTGTCAGCTTGTATCCTTAGATAGATATGATTTCTATTGTCTTAAAATATGCTAATCATGTTTCAAGAAGATGTTTTTGTTCTTTGAAAATAATATCAAGAACTAATGAGTTTAAAAACCCGAAATGCAGCTACAAAATTAAGAGTTAATTCATTTTATCCAATTTTATGAATAAAGTAAGATATTATCAATATCAGCTAATAGTGTATTGATATTTTTAAAGAATTTTACTTGAAATTCATTATTACCATCAATTATACTTTACCAGCTTTAAAATAGGTTTGCTTGAATTCGTTCCAATTTTTAATAAACTACAATTGTGATTTCTGCTTTGAAGTAATAAGCCTCGTTTTCACTTTATTTGTTTCGAAAGAACAAATGATCATGAAATTACTAGTAGTACAATTAAAAACATGGTATTGGTTTACAGTTGTAAAAGTAATAAATAAATGAATGTATTGTGAATGTTTTTTTTTAAACCTATTTAGGAATTCTGTTAATTTGAATTTTATCTGTTGGCTTCAACAATTGAAGGATCAATTTATCGTTGAAATGAAACCATCAATACTCTTAGCACACGTTGTTGCGACAGCAGGCATTGTTACGAAAACTTCGAATAATTTTAATGAATTTGATTTTTCAAAAAAAAAGTAATTTTTAATGAATTTGATTTTTCAAAAAAAAAAATTATCTGTTAATAAAGATTTCAATACAATCCCTTAGATCAAATCATTTAACGTGCTGTGAAATTGCTTAAAATCGAGAAATGAAAGGAAGCACATGAATAAATTGAAATTGCCTCTCTGGTTCTTTTATCGGGGAAGGCGGGGTTGGGCTGATGAGTTCGATGAAGGATGAAACAGCTGTTCCCAACTCCTTCCCTATAATCGAACAAGAGAGGCAATTTCAATTTATTCATGTGCTGCCTTTGATTTCTCGATTTTAAACAATCCCTTAGATGTTTATTGAAAGCTTTGGAGAAGATATTTTTCCCAAGTGGGGTGGCAAATCGCTGCGTTGTAGGCGGCGCGATATTTTCTGTTTTAGCATGACGTCACATGGATTGAAACTTGGAAATTCTCTTCTGTTCAAATAATGAATAGAGTGATTCATTTATATGTAATTTCGGAAGAATTTTTTAATGAGTTTCGGTTTTTCAAAAAAAGAAATATTATAACATTTATTTTTTTCAATGAAAATATTCATACAATATTGAAAGATTTCAGTGCAATCCATTAAGGTTTTTTTTGAAAGTTTCAAAATAGAGTTTTACGTGTTAATCTGCTGTCACCCACCCCTAGCAGTGAAATCGCTTCGTGTAGTTTCTGAAATGAGATTAAATAGACTCTGAGTTGAGAAAACAAATCACACTTCCTGTCCCGTTCACTTCCAGTTTTAGATGAAAAGAGTTTATCTATACTTAGACACCTTTGATAATTCCACAATAATGTTTAAAGTGGCTCTTAGCAAAGTGTACAAGTTGCTTCTTTTTTTAGTTTTTTTTATTTCATTCTCTATGTATTTGCTGATTTAATTTTACAATTAAGAGCTTCGTTTTGGAAAAAATTATGACTGAATTAAACACGTAACCTTTTCAAACTATGTAGCTAGAAAATCTTTCAGTAATGAATTAGTATATTGAAAGTAAATACATTATTATAATCCTTTCAATATTGAAGTAATACGATTCAATTATTAGTTTATGTGAATTTTTAAATTTCGTTAAAACATTGCTTTTCAATTTTATCACAATGTCTAAAAACATCAAAAGTATATACTAATTAATTAAAAAGGAAAATTCTAAAATACCTTAGATCTTCCTTTCTTATTAAACTTCGAACGAATACTGAGGGAAAATTTCGGTATTTAATAAATTTTAATATCTATTATATACCGAGTTAATGTTTTCTAATTCTTGAAAAATAGAAATAAGAAAATAAAATTATTTTTTTTTTTAAATATCTACACAGACATCCATGAGTTCGGTGTTCTATTTTTGGTTTGTGGTCTGAAACAGCCTCTTAAATTTGAGAAGGGGGTCGGTTACTTTTCTCTGGTATATTCTCCTCCAAAGAGATTTAGGATTAACCCAGGCATTTACAAAACGGGAACTAGATTAAAGACATCCGATGCCAACATCAACCCAATGATCTCGCAAATATTAGAGTATGTACATCAGGGACTGAAAACAGTCTTCAAGGAGTAAGACATGGAAAACAGGTTGAATTTTAATGGCATCCCATTGGTTCTCCGCTCCATAAATAGGGGAGCCAGAAGCTTCGAAAACCATATCCACTGAAGAAGCCTCATCATATGGGAGGTGAATACTCTGGACTTTTTAATCTTTTAGTGTTTTAGTATTTTATGCTTGTGTGCAGGCTGCATTTTTTTTACCTTTTTATCAATCCACATTGAAACAAATTATTAGAAAACAAAAAATAACAATCGACAGTTTCTGGAGACTTATAATTAAAAAAGATTCTTCAAATATTTAATAGAAAGAGTGGCTTATGAATATTTTATTGGAATTTTTTGTAAAACTACAAAGGATTTCTTTTCTTATAAAAAAGATTATTTCTACTCCAATTGGTTCACCATTAATTAAAAAATATTCAGGAAGATTTTAGAAATTTAACAAAGGTGAATTTAATTTCAAAATCTGTCTAAAATTCAACTTATCTTAGTTCATCAGCTTTTGACCTTAGAAATTAACGAAGGTATGGTTTCAAGTGTCGTAAAATTTGCTAATCATTGTTCAAGATGTTTTTGCTATTTGAAAAAATTATCAAGTAGTAATGAATAGATTGTGAATGTTTTTTTAGAAAAACCTACATAGTAATACTGTTCATTTGAGTTTTCAGGGATGGCTTCAATAATTAAAAGATAAGTTTATGGTTTAAAAAAATAAATAAATAAAAAACTAGATAAATAAATAAATAAACTTGATCTTTTCCTCGGAAGCGCAGCTGTGCCTAAAAAGAAAAAAATAAACAATAAAAAAACTAATGAAAAATTAGTGATTAAATTCATGTGCCAGCAGTGCCCCGGCCACAATCATTTTTTTAAAACCATGCAAACTTCATTCTCCGCATTGAATTATGAATAAACATCAATGAGTGAGACCAAATTCTTTACCACGTGACATCAAGGAACATCTGTTTCACGCTCTTTGGCGATCATCAGCCAGGAGCAGTCACCAGTGAACAAAAAGGTCTCCGTACTTAGAACCACTGCGCTTCCGAAGATTATTATTATCTTTTTTATTATTATTAATTTCCTTTTAATTTCTTTTTATCTTCTTTTTCATATTTGTCTTCCCACGACAAATTGGTAGCCAAGTTCTTTATTTTTTTTGATTGTTCAATTAACCTTTTTTTTTCCTGTGACAAATTACATTTTCAGACACATTTTCAAATTAGATTTACATTTTTTAAACTACAGAAATCTTCTTGAAATTTTTATAACCTTACATTGTCAGCTTTTGACCTTAGAAAAATGATTTTTTGTGCCTTAAAATATGCTAACCATGTTTCAAGAAGACATACATGCTAGTTCAAAAATTATTAAGAAATGATGAGTTTAAAGTCCCGAAATGCAGATTAATTAATAGTTGAAATTAATAAAATTAATTGTTAATTCATCTTTATCTAATTTTATGAAATGCCACAATACCATAAATAGAGGATTCCTGAGATGATGTCTGTTTTTTCGAATTTTTTGTGGAAATTGATTAATAGCCAAAAAAAAATAATTATTTGATCTTCATCAAAATTCATTTTAAAGTTTACAATCTTTATTTCGATATGACACGGTTACGGAACTTTTCTTAAGACATCTCCATGTAAGTTCGTGAATTCAGTGGTCCAGTAATGTGATCTGCGGGCTAGAAACAGCCAGCTCATTTTCAGAGTGATATCGACTTTAGATATTCACCTTCAAATGGGCTTAGGAGTCACCCAGACTTCTGGAAAACCCGGAGTGTATTTATTACGCGAGATAAAAGGCAGAAGGTCTCCGGACTTACCATCCGATCCAAACTCAACCCAATGGACGAACAAATATTGGAGCCTAAACATCCAACGCCACAAGACATATAAAATGGGTCCTTTAATTCGCTTACATCAGTTAGACTAATTTTAATGATATCTACAAGTTTAAAAGCAGAGACAGTAATTTGCATTATTTTCTCAACAGAAATTAATGCATTGTAGAAAGGTTCCTGTGGGGATTTTTGTCATCTTAATGGAATATTTTTTAACGTGTGTTTTCTAACAATATTTAATTCATATGTACAATTTACACACTAATTCAATTAAAAAAATTATTTACAATGTCATCTTAATCAGCAACTTTCTCCACAAGTTCTTTGCGAGGAAATGAGAAATTTTCGTAGTTCAATCAACTCTTATAATCAGGCAATTTTAGAAACATGCACACATGTTCAAAAATTACTAAAACGTAATCGTAATTTTTATCTCTGATTTTCATAGCATCACTTTTCTATTTAAAAATAAGGTAAAAAGAAATTTGATCTTTTAATTATTAGATGTAGAAGACAGATGTAGAAATTTAAAATTCTAAAGTAATTTAAAAATCATTGAAGGAAATAATTATAAAATAAAATATGCAATTCACAATTTCTAAAGATTACACCTATAATTAAAAAAGATCCTTCAAATGAATAATTAGAAAAAATGATTCATGCATATTTTTTTGGAATTTTTAGTAAAAGTAGAGTTTCGTTTCTCTGTAAGTAGATATTACTAACTGTTTTCTACTAATCATCTAAAAATGTTTTATGTATGTTATACTCTTCTTTTCTGTGCTTAGATATCATTCTAATGAAATGGGATTTTTTTGGAAATCATTATAATCTCAATCATTGATTCTTCAACTGGGTTGCCATTTCTTTAAAAATTATTATGAATAATAGCCGGGTACCGTCGCTTCGCTCCGGAACCCTTGCATATATAGCATTACAAAAAAAAAAACTTTATTTAGCAAATTAATATTTAGATCGGAGAATATGCGACTTCCCAGCTCGTTGTGGCCTTCTCCGCTTAACTCAGCTGTATTGCTGCTTGGCGCCACACTCCTGGGGTTGCGCCTCACACATTTTTGCGTGTATTGGATAAGTGCAAAAGTTCTACCCGTTTTTATTACCCACAAAGAAGAGCAAATAATGCAAAATGAACAGTATTTATTATTGTGCATAATCCCAATTGCTATCAAGAACCTCTTGCCATCTTTCTGGTAGTAGATGAATTCCACGGCGGTGAAATTCCGGCGGTTTCGAGTCAAAAAAGCTTGGATGGCATTTTTTGCAGCATCAAGGTCATCAAAGATTTTCTGACTGAAGGAATTGTTCAACGCACGAAATAGGTGATAGTCAGTTGGTGCCAAGTCAGGAAAATAGGGGAGTGGGGTAAAACCTTCCAACCAAAGCCTAGTAACTATTGGCGAGTGATGACAGGAGCATGTGGCCTGGCGTTATCGTGATGAAAGATAACACCACCACGATTGATGAGACCTGCCCACTTTGCTACCAAATTTGAATGCAGCCTGTCTATCTGTAGACAGTAGAAGGCAGCATTGATGGTTTGGTTGAGTGGCAGGACCTCCCAGTGAATTATTCCCTCCACATCCTACCACACACTCAATAACACCTTCTTGGGATAAAGTTCAGCTTTCGAAGTCGATGCAGGCGGATCAGAAGGGCGACACACAGTCCTATGACGCTTTACGTTACGGTATATAACCCACTTCTCATCTCCTGTCACAATTCGTGTCAAGTATGGGTCATTTTTGCACCGGGAAAGCAAGGAAACACAGGTGGCGATTCGGTCATCCCGTTGCTTAGTTGTCAGGTTATGTGGAACCCAACTTTCTCGTAAAACCCAACTTACCCAGCCATCTCTCGACTGTTGTCCGGTGTATGTTGAAGGTCTTTGCTAATTCTTGCACAGTTGGGTTCGGGCTGTTCGTTATGTCTTGGTCAATATCGTCCTCTCCAACGTGTGATGGCCGTCCACTCCTAGCCTGATTTTGGCAGCTTGTGTCTTCTTCCCTGAATTTATGAAACCATCGACGACATGTGCTTTCGTCTATTGCATCCTCCCCATAAACTTGACAAACATTGCGACGTGCTGCAGCTGCCATACTGTTTTTATCGAACTCGTATAACAAGCAATGTCTTATATGCTCCTTCTCGCGTTCTATATTACACCCTCTATATTTTTTTTGAGATGATTAACTTTGTGAGACACGATGAATTTATATGTGAGACATCCACACGTTTGATTGCCAGACGATTTGCGTCATTACAATGTCATGTGTGAGGGCAGTTCCATTGCAAATTTTCATATCCAAAAACGGGTAGAACTTTCCCACTCACCCAATATGTTGCAAGCGCAGAAACGTTTGTGAATGACTGATATATCGTTCGATAGAACTTTCAAATACCAACATTTTCTCAATATAATGTTCTCTTCCAAAACTTTTATAGTTTTCGTTTAAATTGAGAAAAAGTCAAAATTTGACCGTTTAAAAGGCGACATCTTGGAAACCAAAAACTTTAATTTTGTAGCATTTTGTTTGTCTTAAAAGATCTACGTTTTATCTTTTTGCATGACCAATCTATCTCTTATACTTTGGTCAAAAAATTGGAAAAACGTAAAGTCTTATGACAATGACAAACGCTTTTATAATATAAGATAATTAATTAATACATCCGGGAAGTAAGATGTCAACTAGATAAGTCATATCTAGAATTAAATAACCAGAATCATAGAATGGATTAATTATTGAGACGAGTCGTAATAATAAAATATGTTCTGATTTACGAGATATTTCTATAGGTATTAATCTTATCACTATATACGGTAGGGCCATATATTTTTGTCCATTATCCTTTAAGGACAAGATTTTATTGAAACACAAAATAATATATTATTTATACATAATATTATTCAAATGTATGTCATCATTACACATTATTTAATCTATTAGCTTAGCATACGAGAATGTGGCTCTATAAGAATGCACTTGGATGTGCAGGACAATATCAAGAGTAAAGAAAAAGGAATATATGTATGTATTGTAATTGAAAGTATGTTAAAAAGTGATTATATGATATTTATAAATAAGAAAAATACTTTATTTATTCATAGTGTGTGTAATAATATAATTAATTATATAAGACCATTCACACAAATAAGAAAGATGTAATTTATAAATCAAGACATAATAACAGTGACATGTTTCGAAAATTCATCGTCAGACTGTAAATAAACATAAAACGGAAAAACATAGGCTTATAACAGCCTTACAATACAGAACATCGTAAGTAATTAACAATCATTTACATAATAATTAACATTAACGCAAGTTAATCTAATACCCCTTTGATAGATAGTTCATTATTATAACAATTGGTGGTTTTAATAATGACTGACTTGAAGAATTTACGCAAGTAATCGTCCTTTTGTTGGCCATAAACAATTGGCTTGTTTGTCATGAGCCTGTATCCGGTATCTCTCTGATGCCTTGCTGTTAGATATTTGAAATCTCTTTTTTCAATAGCAGTACCGGGCTCATTCATTCGAATACAGGTCTGTCTTCCCGTTTCTCCTACGTATTTACAGTTAGGGCCCCCATTTTCACATTTAATTCCGTAAATTGTGTAGAATTTGTCCAAATTATTAACTTTCTTCTTGTTACTGTACATTAACTTTTCAATGGTGTTTTTGGCTTTATAAGCTAATTTTAAGTTGAATTTTCTAGTAATGGTGCTAATCCAGTATTAATGTCCTCATCATATGGTAGTGCTATGTATTTTACTTCAGCTTTATCTTCTTCATTGATGTGCATTTTATGTCTATTGTCCTTTAAAGTTTTATTAATCACCTTATTTATGAAAGTCATTGGATAATTGTTACAAGTGTAAATATTACATATATTTTGTAATTCTTGTATCAGTAATATTCCATTGCTACAGATATTAACTGCCCGATTAATGGCCCATCGTAATGAGTTGACCTTATACCTCAGCTGTAAAGTTCATAAACTTTCAAAATTCTGATTACAAATACTTTGTAATATTATTTACATAAAATCAAAAATAACGTGCGGACCAAGTTAAAACTTCAAAGAAAACAATACAAAACCGCACAATAACTAAACAACAATAAAAAACAAAAATTACTCAGCTTATTTTGAATATTTGGTTAGGAATCGTATACGGAAACCGTTTCGGGTTTCTATACTCTCTTCAGTCCGATTCTGCCCAACTTAACCCAGCTCAGTTAAAGGGACAATACACCAAACGGACAAACAATTAAAACAATGATTCCTCAGTTCAAATATATCAAAAAATTTAAATCAATAACAATAACCACCCTCTATTGTTATTGATTTAATTATTTAAATAAAAAAATAATTTTTTTTATTTGTTTAATTATTGTGCGGTTTTGTATTGTTTTCTTTGATTATGTACATAAGTTATTAAAAAAAAAATACAGCAATAAAACAGTAGAAAATAAATCAAAGTTAAAAATCTCCACTTATTTCAATTTTTATATGACTTAGTTTGCGATATTTCTTTTAAACGATTTGCTGTTTGATTTTTATTAATTGCTTTCACATAGAAATGAGTTCAAGTAATAACATAAAATGTGATCTGTGTCCGGTCTTCCAGTTAGGAACGAAACATATTCTAGATTTCACACTTATCATATATCATTAATTGAACAATGGTCTGTTTATTTATTAAATTTCTCTTCGATATGTTTTCGTACATTTCTTTATGGTAAAATGTCAGTGTATTTAAATGTATTCTTTTTTATAATTTAATCCTTCACAGGCTAAGTTGATTTTAGCGGGGAATAAATTTCTGCCCTTTTTTATTCTTATTTTATATATTGTTGTTTTTTATTACAAAGGGCCATTTTCTTGTTGATTTTTGTTTCTTTTATATGTTTCTTGGGATCACCGACTGTAAGATACTGGGCGAATCCAGCTGATGAAGGCTAGGAAGCCTGAAACAGCTGTTCTGGGTTCCAGTATCAACATTTCCAAAAACAGATCAGCGATTCCAAATTTTTTTCTTCTGCGTGTGTGCTCCTTATTGTGATGTTATTATTTTCAGCACTTTGAAAATTGTACAAAAATAAAATAAAATGCTAAATAAAATTTTCAGAGAGAAATATAAAATTGAGCATTTCTTCTTCATTTTTAAAGCTAATCATTAGATTTTCTTAGAATATCATTAGAATTCATTAGTTCAAATGTATCCTACCCACATATTAAAGTAACTGAAATAAAACACAGTAATTTTATTAGTGACGCATTTGGGAGCAATTGTGGTAGCGATAATGGTTATAAAATCATTATAATCTCAATCATTATTTCTCTAACTGGTTAACCATTTCTTTAAAAATTAACAAGAATATTTCTGAAATTTAACAAAATTCAATGTAATTTAAAAATCTGTCAAAAATTAAATTGAAAAAAAAAATAAAGAAATAAATAACAAACCCTCTAATGGGTGAAAGAAAAGCAATTAATCAGCTCGATTCAAAAAGGCATTCTTGTGTGAATTAATCGCTTTTCTTTTACGGTTCTTTACGGTTTTGAAACCGTATTGATAGATGTCAACGATCCGAAAATTTTGAAAAAAAGATGAAGATCATTTTCGGCGCAAGTGCAGTGAATCCATTATGATAGCATCAACAGAATCATGTATCAATGACTGTGTTTCAGTAAAGAACATCTATCAATACGGGTTCAGAAAGAAACCGTAAGACTTTTAAAAACACGCAGTTTAATTTCCTTGTGCAGCTCTTATATGTTTAGCAGTGCTTTCGTAGATTTCAGTAGATTTCAGTGCTTCGATCATCACCAGGTTCGCTCAGACGATCATCACCAGGTTCGCTCAGACGATCACCGCCAGGTGCGAAAAAGTGCTTGACATTCAAAGCAGCCAATTAACATTACATCGACAATTGGTCAAACCAAGATCCCATTGGTTAATGATTGGTTCCTCGGCAATAAAAAGAGACTGGGATGCAGGACAATTCTCAAACACTGAAGAAGCTCCGTTTAAGCGGAAAGAAACTAGTTTGTTTTAATTGTATATAAGTTTTACTTTAAATTTGAAAAAACAAATAAACTTGTGTGTTGGCTTTACGACTTTATATGTACAAAAGAAAAACCTATTCAATTTTTTTTTCTAATGATCATCGCCTACTGACTTTATGTTTGAAATAATCAATTTTCATAGTTA
>JAFIDM010005916.1:0-11463 GCA_023159025.1 Thereuonema tuberculata
ATAAGTGTTCAATGATTACTATCATTTATCCTTCTTTTTTTTTTTTTTGTTTTGCAAAAATTTAATTCAGCAAACTAAAAAAATGGTCTAACTTTGTATTTAACACATTTTCCATGCAGGTCTTTAAGTGAAAATTTTGATAATGGAAATGCCAAGATTCTGAAAGAAAAACATTTGAAATAAAACAATGAATTTTCATAAAAAGAAAATATCACAATCTTATAATTTGTCTCTTGTCATTAAATGTCTTCTGTATCTAGCAGTTTGCAGGCTAAGGTTTTTCATTCTATACTGGTTACTCTAATTTATTATTATTTGCTTTTCTGGGGTTTCACTTCTGGGAGCAAGAGACGAATCCATAACCTTTTGACCTTCTCTGAGCTTATCATCGAGTGGAAATCTGGCTGAAGAGTCATTCAAGGAAGAAACAGCTGTCCCAGATGATAGCCCATGGAGTGAATACAAACTAAATATGTATTCTTTCATTTCTGCTTTTCATGTTACACTTCGTACACGTTCAACTGTCAAATAAAGATTTGTTGATTTTTTTATAATTCTAATTATAGTCTTTGTGTGAGTTTTGATATGATTAAAAAGAATCTAAAATATATAAATCTATAAATTTATTATTAAAAAAAAATGAAAAATTAGACACTTAAGTGTTCAATGGTTACTATCATTTATTCTTTCTTTTTTTGTTTTGTAAAAATTTAATTAAGCACAATAAAAAAAAATAAAAAATGTACAAATATTTTAGGGGTACACTGTAATGCTTTTCTTAGATTCTACTTCTATTAATTGTGTAAAACATCAAATTCTAACACAAAACAAAGAAATCGGTATCTAAATCAATATTAGAAAAAATACCTAAAGTCAGCAACAAAATCTTGATTATTATTTTTTAATCAATTAAGTATTTAAATTTTTTAAATCATTAAAAATTATTTAACATAAAATTCACTTTTAACTTATGATAAAGTCATTATCTTAATTAGAAAAATAAGATTAAAACGTCAGTAATCTTGTTGTTGTTCTTATTATTTTTAAGAACTTTCCTTTGCTATAGATTAAATAAACAAAAAACCACTTTTTAAATCACTTAAAATAGTATGTCCACACAAAGAGAAATAAACTTTTTAAAAATATTTTTAAAAAAATCACATTTCAATGATGCATATGACTTACTGAAATGTCTAATTACAACAAACTTGTTTTTGCAATTTTTTACATTAAAACTTCATCAACTTATATAATTTGATAATTTTGTCTGTCTGCAACTCGAATAATTAAGCTATTAAGATAGATCCAAGGTTCTCAATGGTACCATTGAATCAAGGGTACTAAAATTGGATGAAATATTAGTTCATTTTGTCATTCCATGTTGGTTCCATGAAATTTTAGACCTAAAGAAGCGAAATTCTAACAAAACATATGTTCAAAACCAAATAATTTCGTTACCACTGCATCCATTTTAATGAAATTTGGCATACTTACTCAGTATTTTACGCTGATTTTGAAACTCAAAACCATTTTTGCCGTAGAAGCTTCGTTCACAAGTTAGCGCAGTATTTAAATTATACAAAGGTGAGTTTGGTTGCTATAGAAATCAATTGTCAGAGAATAGGAAACAACATGACATCTACATTATTTAATATTGTAATGGAACAATCCATTATTATTAAATTACTTGCAGAAAGATAATTAAAAAAATCTACAAATTGTCAAAGAATTAAAGCACAATAAACTGTCTGTAACTCGAATAATTAAGCTATTAAGATAGATCCAAAGGTTCTCAATGATACCATTTAATCAAGGGTACTAAAATTGGATGAAATATTAGTTCATTTTGTCATTCCATGTTGGTTCCATGAAATTTTATCTTGGGAATTGACCTCGGCAACTGAAATTCTAACAAAACATACGTTCAAAACCAAATAATTTTGTTACTACTGCATCCATTTTAATGAAATTTGGCATACTCACTCAGTTGTTTACGCTAATTTCGAAACTCTAAACCATTTTTGCCGTAAAAGCTTTGTTCACAAGTTAGCACAGCATTTAGATTACATTTACTTTATAGTTGATAATAAAATGATTTTTCTTTTTATGTCTGTCGTCCGACAGGCTTTGCTGCTAGTTTCATTATAATGTCTAATGTGACACAAGTCAAACAGCTTTTCCTAACAAACCAGCAACTTTAAAGCATTGTTCATCTGGACATGATCAAAATTGCAAAGTTAATTTATTAGTTATTGACATTCCTTGGCATATTTTGTTTTTACAAAATTTATATCTAAATGTCAGTTACTTCTGTGTGTGATCTAATAGATCACAATATCTGTACAACCAAATTAGTTATTTACTGAAAAGTTCTTTCACAAAACTCACAGTAAAAAGGCTTTTTAATATTTCTATTGTAATTGAGTGATCTGTATTTTCCTGACTTCCGGTTAGTGGTCGCTTGATTCTTTCATATGTTTCATGGAAAACATGTTTGAGTGGCCAAATTGATCTGTTCTTCAACTGTGGAGGTTGCCTTGAATAGTTGTATTATATAAATTAATTTTAAATTTATATTTTTCTTCTCAAGCAAGAATAATTTATTTCTTTGATTAAGGAATGTATAAGGACAGCAACCTTTTGTGAACAAAAACTCCGTTCCTAATAAAAAAGGAACGTATATCAATTCATGTCATCAATAGCAATATTACGTGAACATTTTATTAAGATAATGTTTTCTCCAAACGTAATTCTTACATGAATCTGTCTGGTTTCTTACATGAATCTGTCTGGTTTGTTGTTGTTTTCCCATATGGGTGTTAATTATCTGTTAAAATCTATCTGCAATTCATCCACCAGTTTGCACAAATTGTTATCAACCACTTTTGAGCAGTAGTTGACCTACTATAGCTATTCTGATATAATAGAAAGGGTATATAAATACTAAATGAAACAGCAAATAAAATAAATATTCTTTTCTGGTAGCAGAATATCTGGAGATGAATGTATGCATATTTCACTTCCTTATAGAACTTAATTTATAGAAGTAAAGTTTAAATTCTAGCCATATTGTATTAGCAAAATAAATTTGAAAATATGCCCTAGATAAAAATGGAATTGGCTCATATAATATTTTAAAGGTAAAAATATTGGTGAGATACATTTGAATTTCTAGTGAAGCTTGGATTTAACTACAGTATATATAGTAATTTGAGTTATAGTAACATGAATAATTACTATAAACATAATCCTACATTCGATTATTTTCTTGAAGCTTAGCAACCAAACGATGGTTGAAACAATTACTATATTATTTATGTAGTTTAAAGTTAATAGTCATAATTGTTTCATCTTTTCAAAATATCAAACACAGATATATCCAAACTTAGTTTTATCTTATGAAAACCACTGAGCAAAAATTGAGCATTAATTTTAGAATGTAAAGATGTTGAATATAGTTATGTAGGCAGCAGGGGATATAAAAACTAATAAAATTCTTAAATCTGAGCAAAATCTGTGAGGTAAAGCTGGTTACAATATATGTAATTCAGCTTTTGAAGTAATTTCTGAAGTATTAGCATCAAATTTTATGTTCAATCTGTATTGTCTAAGATCCTATAATATATATTTTTTACTACTGCCATTCCATATATAAATTTGAATAAATTAATGTACAAGAAGCAATGTGTGGTAAATAATTTCAATTATTCTTGTACCTTCAATTTCTTCAAATTTAAATCAAATCCATTTAGTTTACATTTTTTAATTGTTGTTGTTGAGAGAAATGCCTCTCTTATGCACCTCCACCTCTAAACTTCCGAATTAAAAAAGAAATTATCTTTATTAATGGAATGAATAAATATTTTATATTTAGCTTTGTAGCTCTGGCATTTCATCAGAAACTGTGACGCTTAAAATTCATTGTGTGGGTGTCTGCTTATCATTTGCAAATAACCACTGCACCTTAATAGTAGTCATTGTTTTTTTTGTTTTCATTTTTGGAAAAAAAAAAATCAATTTTATGTCTTTCATGATTGAACATGTTGAATGGTGAAATCCAATATTTATTAGTACATATATATACACACACACACACACACACACACACACACAAAGTATATCAATATTTAATTTGGTAATTTCAATCATTTTAGGTCTTCGTATGATTCGTCCATGAAATTGTTGAGCCTATAAAATGAGAAATTATAAAAACCCATTAAAAATTACCTGTATTGATTTAGAGAAATGTCAATTCTTATTAATCCACTTTTCCTCTTCACTACTACAAGTGCGAACGCTTGTCTGTTACACGAGGACCTATGCAGTGGTGGTCAACTGTCATAGACCTCCTGATAAGTGTTGACCCTTTCTGTTTGTTTCATTGCATAGATTTGACCGTAAAAGTCCACTGGCATTTTCTCCCTTCAAAGGTGCCAGGAGGCAAGTTTCTCCTTTGTCAAAACTGTCATGTGACAATGCTTTTTTAAGATTTCTTAGTGGTACTGTTTCTCCTTCAAAGTGCATGGTGTCACATTTCTTTAGTTGAAACTGTCTCATGGTACTGCTCTTCTTATAAGCTGCCCAGTGGCACTGTTCCTCCTTCTCCTCCTCCTGAACGCCTCTGGTGGCATGGTTCCTTTGTAAAAATTGCTACTCGATAGTTCTCTTCCATCAAAGTTGCCTGATAGCATTATTCCTTTCTCAAATGTTCTCGATATCACTGTTTCTCTTCCAAAGGCATCCAGTGGCAGTACTCCTCCATCAAACATTCCCAATGACAGAGTTCCTCATAAGAAGGGTTTGTTGTCTCATATAAGGCGTGATTCTGTCATTTCCAGTGCTTGATAACATGGTTGTATCTTTGTCTGCTTTACATAATAGCGATGGTGGTATTGATAACATCAATGAAGATGCCCAGTTTGATTCATTTTCAAGTTTTGAGAAGGTTTTTGATGATGGTGTGCTAAGAAGAGTCAACCTGTTCTCGTCAGGAAAAAATTATTCTCCTATTCCTGATCTTTCGTATTCCGAAAAAGAATATAAGTGTTCTTATGCAGGGAAATTCTACAGTATAGGGTTATCAGCCTATATTCAGTATAGGATTATCAGGGTTATATAAGAATTTATATTGATAAATGAAGGAAAAGACTGCAAAATGACAGTTAATCTTTAGAAAGTTTGAAATATTAAAACTTTGATTTTCCTTAATCACAATAGTAACCTCTCTAAAGACATGTCTTAATTGTATTCAGAAAACTTGATCTTAGTTACAAAAGAAGGTGAAGGAATATATGAAGTTTGCAGTGAAACCCAAGTGTCTTCAGAACAAATGTAGCAAATTTCTGGTGTAAAGGTTCTTGATAAGGCTATGCAGAACTTAGAAATGATGTTAAAGAAATTAGAATCTTCTGGTAAGGAATGTGGTGAGCTGTTAGTAGAATACACATTATGGAATTTATTAAATGTAATCCCCAATTTTTGAAGAGTAGCTCTGAAAGCAAAAAATGTTCACCATCCCTGATATAGCAGGAGTTTTCCACATTTTGGTGTCACTTTCATTGCTGGAACTTATTGTTTCAATGCATTACATTTATTTCTTACTGAAGATAATCTAGACATCCGTCTGCCATCAGACAGATGTGTCGGAATCCTGGCATCGGAATAGATGTTTGAAAAATTTCATTTCCTGAGTTTGTCTTTCTCTTCCAGTTTGAACTAATTTGTTAATAATTTCCTGGGGAAGGCCACGATAAACCACCTCAGTATCTTTCCTTAGAAATTCTATGTATTCTTCTAGGGGTTTGCCATGATCCCAACGCTAGAGCGCCTTAAAACACTGACCTACAAAGTTCCGTAGATGCACTTTGGTGCACACCGACTAGCAACTGAAGATAATAATGGTAAAAGGTTGCCTGCAGCTTGATGTGATCTGCTTTCTTTAGTATTTTCTTTTTTCCACATTTTGTAATTTTCAATCTAGAAATACAAGAGGAGCTATTGTTGTTAAAAAATTTACAGAAATTTGTCTTAATTCAAAAATACTTCACTCAGACTGTTTTTCTTTTATAGGTGCTTTGTGTTCTCAAGTAAAAGAAATGTTGCTTCCAACTTTAGAAAAGAATAGTTTATGTGCATTAAATTGAAGAAGTTAACTGTTTTTGCACTCTGAAGATAATTATGACTACTTGTTTCAACAGTTGCTCTTTCAGATTTCTTAAAGTCAGTTCAATTTGAACTCACATAATTATAGAGAAATGTGGGTGTTACTGTAACCATCTGAGGATATTAGACAATAATACAAACAGTCTACACAGCCATAATCAAAAGCTTAAAATTGGAATTACTAGAACATGCATCAAAGGGAGGCATTACAGAAATTATTGCTATTTGGAGAAACTATGAAATAAGAAACTCTCTTAAGCAATAATTATTTATAAAGCTTGTGGTACATTTTCATTATAATGAGACTGTTCATAATAAGTTTGCTTCCATTGCTTCTCAGGAAGCATTTAAATAATTGCCTATGTTAAAAAAAGAAAAAGAAAACCTTATTAACATTTTAGAATACGGTTTGAGGTTTCTTTCGATAATGGTAAAATATTTTAGATTTAGATGAATCTGATAATTAAAAATGTAATATTCCTATTTAGCTAAATGTAGTCTTCCATGTTGGGACATTTGCTTGCAAGGCACTTCCATAAAGTAAACAAAGTTTTCTTGCAACAGTATTAAATGGATTTTGAGGATTCTAAATTCCAAAATAAGCTTATTCTGCAGATTGATTAAGAAGGAAATAATTTATGACTAGACTGAAGAATATGGTACTAGCCAATAGGAAGGCTCCTAAGGATTCAGCGCTGACGGAGGCGTTTTAACGCTTCCGCTTAACTGTTTATTCCCATTAATTAGCCTAAGAAACAAATTTCATCCAAATGAGGACTGAAGAGTTTATTTCGATTAGCTGTAGGTTAGGTTAAGTGAGGTCTGCTCAGCTCCAGGATGTATGTATTGGTAACTTCTGAAACAATTTTTGCCCATCCAAATAGTTCCAAAACGGCCATGTTTGACGACGCGAAACAAAACAACCAAACTCCCGGTACCGTAAAGTGCAGTCATACCTAATTTACATATAGATCATGTAGAATTTGCTTCAGAATAGTTCTCTGAAAAAGGGTGGATTTTGTATCTTTAATAGTAGATGTGCTAGATGCTTGTTATCCTTCAGCTGATGAAGTTGCACAAATCCTTCTGATAACTTTAGGTTCATCATCAGATCAATGGTTGAAAGTTTCTGAAATTAGCCGTTTCTAGTAATTTCATTCTTCCAAATGAGGATGAAAGTTTTATTCATTGTTTTCAGTGTTTATACTCTTACATCATTCTACTGTTGCTTTCACATTTTATATTTAGGTAAAAATATTTCAGTATTAATCTTTGATCAGACTAAGATGAGTCTTCCTTTAATTTCATGTTTTGAATCCAACACTTAACAATGTTTCCGTAATCTTCATTTCTTAACGAATCCAATTTCATCTTGTTTTGGAACTCATTAAATGTATTTATCTAATTATCTATTTCCTTCTTTTAATTTTGTTAGTTTTATTTGTCTATAAATATTGTAGTTGTTATATTCATACAGATTTACAGAGTTTGAAAATTCTTACATATTTTCTAACCCATAATTCCATTTCCTCATTAGTGGGGGGAGTGGCGACAGAAAGTATAGTTTTTGGATAATGGATCTATCTTTTGTACATAACAACATACTTGTAATTTTTTTTTTCAGTTTTTTATTGTAGTTATTTATTTTCTCATGTTTGATCCTTCATACTACGTAATCCTTTGTATTATATTTATTAGTAGCTGTATTATTAATACTGGTGTAAGTAATAAAGTTGCAAATAAAGATATATTTTTGTAATTTATAATCTTGTGTAGTGAATCTTGTAACTTCATTATTTTTGACAGTGGTATTATAATCTTATAATGGTTGACGGAATTATTCTGAAAAATCACAAATTTCAAATAAAAAAGGCTGTATTTATTATATACATTAATAACTAAAGAATCTTATAAAAATGACCCATAACAATTTAATTTGCTAGATTTTGTGATTGTAATATTTCTGTTTTACTAAATATTAACCAAATAAAGGAAACAAATCCTTACAAATTTAAATCTACAGTAATAACATCCAAACCAGAAATAGTTTGTATTTTTACCTTATCAAAATCTTGCTGTAAGGCTTTGTAACATTCAGATATGTTTAACAAGAAAAGTGCACAGTAATTTAACTATAACATCTTTCATTATTACATTACTGACCATATTCATTGCAAAACACAATAAAAGTAGTCAATTCCTGGAAATATATCTTTACTCTCACCCAGTGGCGTACCAACGCCTTTGGGGGCCCGGGGCGGGAGTTGTGGATGGGGGCCCCCTAGTCTGACTTTTACAACCAAAAAAAAAAAAAAAAAGGTCCTCTTGTCTGGATGGGGGCCCCCTCCAAGGTGGGGGCCCGGGGCGGACCGCCCCCCCCGCCGCCCCCTTGGTACGCTACTGCTCTCACCATATTCTGCAGTAACTCTACAACATGACATTTCTTTTACTCCTGCTGTAATCTTAATGATAAAAATTGTTTTAAGCATAGAGTAAAATATGACATTTTAACCCAAATTATTTATACTTTATTTCAATTAAGTTGTAGTTAAAAAAAAAGAAAAAAGTTATTAGTGCTTAGTTAGTTTCATAGTGTTAATCTAAATTTGCAATTAATATTAAGTTTGTAATTTCTGTTATACTACAGTCAATAGTTGACAAACATTGGTGGAAAATAAAAATGGTTGTCAATTAATGTTACTGATTGGTTAGAATATATACCGAAATTCAGGAAACTGTACAAAAAGCACTAGCATGCAGAGTGAGGTGGGATATGTCAACCAGACCGTATCTGCACAACGCACATAAATATCTGAAGGGCCAGAGGATTAAGCTAGGGAGGAACCTGAAGCAAATGTTATAAAGGGACCCTAAATTAAAAAAGAAAGCACATAAATATTAAAACATAAATTCTTAACTGACATATTAAAGTAACTAAATTCTTTCATTTGCTATACAGCCAGATAATACGACAAATGTCTAACACTTAATAGTTTTACTTACATGTAGGTATCAATTTCAGATGTCAGAAGTAATAAAACTACAATTTAAAAGTTACATTTTCTACATTTAGTATGAGCTAATTTGTTGATGATATTAGAAATGTCTCTATCACCAGACATTCATGTTCAATGCTCAGTAGAGTGAGGTTGTTAAATTTGACCTTGATGCTCTACACTTCGTTTTTAGTCCTTTTCAGTTTTAAAAATGAGAGTTCTCTATTGCAGTTGGTAACCATGAATGACAAATAGATGCAGAAAGCATTTTCTACATTTTTAAAACAGTATTAAAGAATTGTAAGTTATCAAATGGTACAACTGTAACTCTACAAGGTCTTGTTTAGCTTTAATACGAGAAGCAAGATCAATTTCTGATCTGAAAAATTGATTCCGAAATGGGCAAATGAAAATGCAGAAGAAAGGAGATAAGTAGAAGCAGAAAAAAAAATCCAAGAATGATAAAAGTTTTGGGGTGGTGACGTGAAGGACATTTAATACCACAGTGATCTTCATTGCTTTCTATGGAGAGCTACCAGGTATTATACTTCATAGTTAAACTGTTATTTGCCATTAAATATGTTTTTATAATTTGGGACCGCCGTTCGGAGGCGTTCATAATTTGGGACCGTCTTTCGGAGTTTTGCCAAAAAAAGTATAAAAGATGAAGGTATAAAAAATTCAGAAGGATTAAAAAAAAAAATCCTTTTTTTTTTTTTACAGAAAAATCCGTCTATTGTAATTACTTCATTGGTGTGAACTAATTGAGTAAGTAATTATTAATAATAACACAATTGAAAATAACATCATGGAATGTAATTCGAAGGATCGTCAACGAAGCTCTGTAAACGAAGAAAACAGGAAGGAAAGGGCTTCCTGCCTAACTACAAAATGGCTGCCGCCTACGCTTTGCTTTGGGGTGCTTCTATAAAATGGGATCTGGGTTGTGGTGACTCACCTCTCCACCCCTCCCGAGCAACCACGCCGTCTATAAAATCCGCTGGTTACTCCAGCCAACCAGCGACCGCGTCTAGGAATACGAATCGGATTTGTGATTGCAACAACCACACCTCCCTTTTTGGATCAGGGAAAAGAGGTGGGGTGCTTCTATAAAATGGAATCATGGCTGTGGTGACTATCGCTCTGGTTGCGGAAGTCACGTCACTGATCCCGCTGACGTAGGAGCTTGGTTATTCCCCAGCCCTTCTTTTTATAGACGGAGTGGTTACACAAGTTGTGTTCAAAGATGGCTGGCATGTTATCGATTTGTTGTTAGAAGTTGAATCAGAACTTTATTCATTGTTAGAAAGAGAATCAAGTACTGATTCCTTATCCTCGTCAGATGAAGAGATTATTACGTTATCAATGTATAGTAATGTAGGTTGAAAGAAAGCAAGAATTGAGAATTACGCAAGAGAAACTGTGTAACCCATTCGTATCAGCCGACAACATTCCCAGCAGACGACACAATGGACGCATTTTACATTACATTTCGTTTTTACAATATAGAGTTGCTTTTTACTCGACGATTAAATTAAAAAAAATATATTTTATTCCACTTCTTTGTATCGCCGGATCTCCTGCCAACTTTAGGCGTACCGTTCGCGGCAGAGAGCCGGCCACCGCCGCCGACAAAAGATGCCCTAAATAAAAGAGCCGGTGTCGGTCGGGGGTGGGATTTATAGGCATTCGTGACGACATCCACCCACCATACATGAGGCGAACTAAAAAAAAAATTACGGCTAATAATTTTATTTATTCTTTTTTTTTTACTTGTCTGTGTTGCATAAAAGTATAGTTACTTTATTTTTAGTTACTTGTCATTAATGAAGCAATCACACTGCCATTGAAATTAAGAAGTAGGAATATATTCACTATTCTTTTAAGAAACAGAACGAAGTTAAAAAAAAAAATAATTTAATAGAAGTGAAATTGCAAGTTTAAGAAGAAAAAGGAATTAAATTTAATAGAAGCGAAATTGCAAGTCTAAAATAAATAAAAAAAAAATTAATAGAAATGAAATTGCAAGTCTAAAATTAATAAAAAAAAAAATAATATTTTAATAGAAGTGAAATTGCAAGTCTAAAAAGAAAAAAGAATTAAATTTAATAGAAGCGAAATTGCAAGTCTAAAATAAATAAAAAAAAAATTAATAGAAGTGAAATTGCAAGTCTAAAATTAATAGAAAAAAAAATAATATTTTAATAGAAGTGAATTTGCAAGTCTAAAAAGAAAAAAGAATTAAATTTAATAGAAGCAAAATTGCAAGTCTAATAAATAAAAAAAAAATTAATTTAATAGAAGT
>JAFIDM010005917.1:0-11462 GCA_023159025.1 Thereuonema tuberculata
AAAGGGTATACCACACCTAGGAAACGGATTCGTCGTGAACAGGAAGATAATCAATTCTATAACGGACTTCTACTCACCAAATGAAAGACTCGCAATCATGACACTACGATGTGCAAATAAGACATATACCCTAATAAACTGTCACGCTCCCATTAACGAAGACAACAAAAGAAACCCAGAAAAGGTTGAGAAGTACTGGGAGTCCCTGGAACATGAACTCTCAAAGATCCCCAGAAAAAATATTAAGATCCTACTAGGCGACTTCAACGCGCAGATTGGAAATGAAAAAAAATACAAAAAGACAGTAGGAGAATACCCCGCACACAAAAGAACCAACAAAAATGGAGAGAGACTAATAGAATTGTGCAGGGGTTTCAACCTTAAATTAATGTCAACAAATTTTAGACACCTACCCAGAAAACAAAAAACATGGAAATCACCAAACCACAGCTTGGGAGAATTCCAGATTGATCACGTCGCCATCTCTTTCAATAACCAGAAAGAAATTATGAATGTAAAAGTTCGAAAAGGTGCAAACATAGAAACGGACCATTACCTTACAACGCTAAAACTGAAATTTATCCCCCAAAAAAAGACACGAAACAAAAATTTTACAATACAGAGGATCAACAAAGAAACACTAAAGCTAAAGAAACAAGAATTCCAAGAAAAATTAGACATAAAATCGGATGAATGGGATGAAATCAAAACGAAAATAGTTAAGACATCAATGGAAATAGCCCCACTCACGAGACAAAAAAAACACAGGTGGTGGAATGAACAGTGCGAAGAGGCCCTTGAACGAAGGATTAAAACCTGGAAAAAATGGCACTCAACCAAAAACAACGAAGACTACATCATATTCAAAGAACAGAGAGCACGAACAGCAAAAACAATAAGAATAAACAAGAGGAATTTTGATAGGATCCAACTACAACAAATAGATGAAGACTTTAAAAAGAACAACACAAGAACATTCTATAAAGCCTTTAAGCAAAACATTCAGGGATATCAACCACCAAACCTATGTTTCAAAAACGAAGAAGGAAGGATAGCCCTGAATAACCTAAGAAAACTGCAAAATACTTGCAAAATACTTCGAAAAACTACTGAACTGTGAAAAACCGAAAACAAAATTCCCTAAACAAAATCCGAAATGTAAATTTGAAAACTCCAAGCCACCGAACCTAGCAGAAATCCAACAGATTATTAGAGAACTAAAAAATGATAAAGCTCCAGGAGAGGACTCAATTATAGCAGAAATGTGGAAAAGCGTAGATATCAAAACAGTCAAAAGCCTACATAAAATAATACAAAATATCTGGGAAACGGAGGAAATACTGGAAGATTGGAAAACAGCCATGATCCACCCTATACACAAAAAAGGAGATAAAACTGATGCCAACAATTATAGGGGAATCTCACTCCTTTCGGTTACATACAAAATCCTTTCCAAAGCTTTACAAAACAGATTGGAGGCCCAACTGGATCCACAATTAGGTGACTACCAGGGAGGATTCAGGAAGGGAAGATCATGTGCAGAACAGATATTAAATTTGAAACTCATAATAAGGTACAGGAGACTGAGATCCAAGGACATTCATGTGACATTCGTGGACTTCAAAAAGGTATACGATTCTATAGACAGAGACACACTTTTCAATATATTGGAGGAATTCGGAGCTGATGACAAATCAATTGCGATCACCAAAAAAACTCTAACAAACACGAAGTCAAAAGTAAAATTTTTGGGAGAGATTTCAGAACCATTTGAGGTGAAAACAGGAGTAAGACAGGGAGATGGGCTTTCCCCATTGCTCTTCAACTGTGTGCTGGAGAAAGTAATGAGAGAGTGGAGGAAAAGAATGGAAGAGGAAGGAATCAAGAAAATAAAAATGGGAAGAAAGAAAGATAACTTGGAAATTGACTGCCTGGCTTTTGCAGACGATCTTGCAATACTAGCGGAAAACATTGAAGATGCAAGAAGACAAATAAATATACTGAAAGAGACGGCAGAAAAGGCTGGACTACAAATATCTTATGAAAAGACGGAATACATGACCAATAGAAAAGATGCACCAAGACAGATCACAACAAAGTATGGGAAAATCAAGAGGGTTAATAAATTCAAATACCTGGGAGAAATAATTCAACCAAACGCCCTTGACAAAGAAGCGGTCCTAGCAAGAGCAAGAAAAATGGAACTGTCATTCCATTTGACAAAAAATATATACAACAAGAAGTCCATATCTATAAACGCTAAAATTAGGCACTACAATACAGTCATTAAGCCAGAAGGCCTCTACGCCTCAGAATGCCTTGAACTAAACACAGCCAGACAATTGGACGAGGTAGAAAAAAAGGAAAGAAAGATCTTACGGAAAATCCTGGGACCAAAATATGAAGATGGGAAACGGAAACTGAGAAACAACAAAGAAATCTACGCAAAAACAGAAAAAATAACTGACACAATGAGGAAAAGAAGAGTGGCTTTCTACGGACACATTAAAAGAATGAGTGAAGGTAGAATGACGAAGAGATTATTCATCTTCTTCGACAGAAACCCCAAGACTCAGATGACATGGATCAAGGAGGTCAGAAAAGACATGGAAGAAATGAAAATAGATGGAGAAGAGGTGGAGAGAAGAGAAGAATTCAGAAAAAAGATCAGGGGATTCAAGGGTTTTCAAGAAAAGGCAAAGAAGAAGACGGGAGCAAAATGGACGGAAGAAAGAAGGAAACAACATAGTGAAAGAATGAAAGAATACTGGAAGAGAAGAAAGAAAGTAGAAAAATAATCATGAGTTATTTCACGTGGTCCATAGTCGGCCAAATTCGAAGAAAGAATAATAATAATAATAATAATAATAATAATAATAATTCAAACGATGTCGTCTTACTGAAGTCTGCAGTTGTATTGGTTGATGGAAATAATAGACAATTCCGTGCTAGGCTTATGATAGATGGAGGAAGTCAATGCAGCTTCATCAGTAAACGCCTATCGAAGCTAGTCGGAGCGACGCAAGTTGGAATAGAGTCGATGAATGTGAAAGTGTTTGGTCATGGGTCAACCGGACGCCGTGATTATCGTAAGGTACGTGTACGTTTATTTGACCGTAATGGAATTCATAGCGTTGAAGTAACGTTGCGGGAATCGGACAATGTGTGCTCCACATATTCACTCATACCGAATGAGTGTTCATTGCGAGAAATGGAGAAGCGAGGTCTCTGGTTGGCAGATCCAGGTTCAAGTACAAAGTGTGATATGGACGATATTGATATTCTTATCGGCGGAGACCTGTATTGGGCAGTTGTTACCGGAAAGATCGAACACATCAACGATCGACTCGTTGCAGTTGAAAGTGTGTTTGGTTGGCTTCTTCACGGACCGGAAGACCAATCAACTGCGAATTGTGTGACAGTGCAATCGATGCATGTGCATGTACAAAGTGCTGACATGAATAAACAGTTGTTCAATGAAAAGCAGAAATCTTGTTTGAATTTGGCAGACGGGATTTTCAAAGTGACTGAAGGTTCTTTACGTGGAGGAATAGATTTAAGGAACCCAGCCTCCCCCTGCGGAACATCCGACGACCAATGGCAAAGGAGAACCAGCCCCACCCCCACCTACGAAAGAAGGGAAAGAGGAAAAGAAAGAAAAGGAGATCGCCCCCGAACTCATAACAGAAGAGATCCTTGGAGACATTGTGGAACTTCCAGAACCACCTTGGAGACATTGTGGAACTTCCAGAACCACCAGAAATTCCTCCTAACAGAGCCATTGTACAGAAGAGGGAAGGAGAGTTGGAATTGAAGAGAAAGTACATCTTAGCTCGGCAGCCAGATGTGCACGTGATAGAGAGGGAGATACCTGAACCCGAGGATCCAGCACCGCCACCCCCTAGCAAGAAGAAGAAAGCGAAAAAAAAGAAGAAGAAAACAACGTGTGGACGAGCGATGTTAACTTTTGAAAAGATGCTCCGGACAGCTCACGAACGTCGAAACATTGGTGCAACACTTTCACTGCAGGTAGGACAACTCGTTCTCCTGGATGATGGGCGAACAGTACGTCATCTGTGGAGGACGTGCGTTATAAAAGAAGTGCTTCAAGGACGAGACGGATGCATCCGTTCCTGCTGTGTCTTGCTACCTGACGGTAAGATTGTAAAACGTCCAATTCAATTGTTATATCCTTTAGAACTTGAAGGACAGAATCTGTGACTTTGACTTTTACTAGTGACTTTATGGACTGTGATTTGAATTTACTAATGACTTTATAGACTTTTAACTGTTATGACTGACCAATTGTTTTTTGCTGAAAGTATACACTTTCAGGGGGGGAGTGTTGCGAACATTGCTATTATTTTGCTTTTATTGTTAATTATTGTTAATGTGAGGCAACGGGACACGAGATGGCGTTCTCGTTGCGATTGTTGTAAAAGTCTTGACTGTTGTAAGAATACCGAACGAGTCAGACATGTTTTTATTAGACGAAAAGAATTGTGTCTTTTTCTAGTTGAAAATTTAAGTAAACGTTTTATATTAGTTAACGTAAAAATTTGGATTTCTTCGTTGACAAGATGCCTTCGCCAAGGGTCTTCCCCGAGGATCTGTGCTTTGGTCCTTGACCCGCCATATTGTTTTTGCTGGGGAAACCCAAGGTTTGAAACATACAAACATAATAATAATAATAATAATGAACATTTTGAAATTGTTCGGCTGTCTATTATGTTTTGGTGTTCATTCGAATAGAAGTTAGGCCAAAAAAATAGGCCATCAAATGTCCAGTCGCAAACTTGAAATTATCATTGTAATTCTGAAAATTTCAGATAGATGTGTATGATATATAAGAAAGATCATTATTGACTTTGGAAGATATTTTTTATAAGTAATATTGATTAAGTAGTGAGGTAGGGACCTAAAAACCGTCCATCCGTTTTCCACCATATATAATTACGATAACCCAATTTGTCCTAAACTTTCACAAATTCATATTGATTCCTATTAGTAAAATATGACCATCAGGTAAAACGCTCTGATCAAAAATCATCAACTTAAGTGAATGAACAACTCTGCTTAAAAGTAAGTTAAATGCTTTACAGAAAATGATGAAAATTTTATAATTATTGAACAATCATTAAATGTTACTCATTAACACCAGTACAAATTCCAAGATGGTATATCAATTCTATATTTACATCTTTTAGTTTTGCATTTTTGTTTTATATTTTTATCTAGGCAAGTATCTTTATTTTTCGTTCAAAGAAAGCCAAATACAATTCTTTTATTGTAATATTTTTATTGAACTTTTTAACCTTTAATAAAACAGCTCTAATCGTTATATTAAAATATACAGTACTCATTTAATAATTATATGCAGATTACCATTTCTTTTAGTAATCTAAAAGATAATCTAAAAATTCCATATATATATATATACAGGATGTTGCAAAATTCGTGTGTAATATTCAAACCACGTACAGGGGCATGGCTAAGGATCAATATATTCCTAATGAACCCATGTCCGGAAACTCCCCATTACGGCGCTAGGTGGTCCTAAAGTGAGCTTTTCCGAGAGAACATATCCTTTGGCATACCATGCGAAATGTTTTGCAATTTTGAAATTTAGTCCGGCTTTATATGTTTAGTAATATAAGTTAATTTTATTCTTATATTCTATACTTTCTAAATTTAAAAATTGCAAATGATTGATTGAAATCTTTTCTTTGCGAATCTCGAAGACATTGCTTTGAGTTTTGCCTTTCAGATTTATACATGCCTAATTTTGAAGTTTTATGTTTCATGCCCTCCCCACCCCCCGATGGTGTCTCCGCCTTTTCGTGGCGGGGGGGGGGGGCTTGTGTGTCCCAATGATCCTGAGAGCTATGCCGACGGTAGTCTGACTACCGGTAGGGCCTCCCAAGCCGGACAGGTCGAAGGTGAGTGTCCAGACAAAGAGAGACACCCTGGCCCTCCAGGTTGGGCCAACAACCCTATCTCATAAAACTCCAATTCGTTACGAAACGAACACAGCAAAAGCCTCGTTACCGGACTGCATTATATGGAAATCGACCTAGGCCCTGGATAAATAAACTACGATTCGGAACATGGAATATTAGAAGTCTCTACAGACCTGGAGCATTACAAGAACTAACTAACGAACTCAACCACTATAAAATGGATCTGATCGCACTACAAGAAATGCGAGGGCTAGATGAAGGTACCTTGAAGAAAGATGACTATCTCATCGTCTACGGAGGAATTTCTTCAAACAGACATGAATTAGGCAGAGATATTGCTATTAACATGAACCTGTGGAGCTCTATAATCAGATTTGAGGCCATTGATGATAGAGTTAGCAAAATCACAACGAAAACCATATGGTTCAATGTAACATTTATAAATGCCCAAGCACCCACAGAAGTATCGGAAGAAGAAATAAAGGATGAATTTTATGCAACTCTGGAAGAAACAATAGATAATACAAACCAAGCACAATATTATTATTTTACTTGGAGACTTTAACGCTAAAATTGGCAAGGAAAATATATTCACATGAATCACAGGCAAAGAAAGCTTACATGACACCTTAAACGATAATGGATTAAGACTAATAATGCTAGCATCATCAAAAACATGACAATTAGCAGCACTACCTTCATAAGGAAGGATATACACAAGCAAACTTGGAGATCACCTGATGGACAGACATTCAACCAAATGATCATATTCTTATCAATAAACGACACTATCCAAATAGAAATAGCATCCAAACTATATGAAGGAGAGCAGAGGAGCAAAATGTGATACTGACCATTTCCTTGTTGCAGCTATTCTCCGGGTAAAATTGAACAAAAATTTCTTCTCCAAACCTAAGAAAGAGCAAAAATATAATATTGAAAGGTTCATTACAAGTGAAGAGAAAAAAAGAATTACCAAGAAGAGCTGGAAAGGTGTTTAAAAACTGCAGATAGTAATAACGATGATGATGTTGAAGTACAATGGAATAAAATCAAAGATAGCACTAAGTTGGCCGCAGAAAACACTATTAGCATTCAAAACAGACGCCAAAGAAATGGTTAAATGATGATTGCAAAAGGGCAGTTGAAAATAAGAAAGAAGATAAAATAAAATGTCTACATGACCCAACAAACTCTAGATTGGTACAAAAATATGAAGAGAGGGCAGCTTTAGCTAGAAAGATACTGAGACAAAATAAAAGAAAATGTCATCAAGACCTAATTGACGAGATGAAAAAGCAGTACTCACTTCCAAACCAGAGAAAATTCTTCCAAGAAGTTAAAAAAGTAAAACTGAATCCAACTACAGCAATAAATGATAAAGCTGGAAACTTACTGGCTACAGACACTGCAGATGGAGGGATTACTTTAGTGACCTTCTAAACTGTGAAATCCCTCCGAACACATTTGAACCAACTTCTCTTTCTACATGTGAGCAAGAAATACCTACCCCAACACTGAGTGAAACCCAAGAAGCCATTAAAACTTCGAAAAATAATAAAGCTCCAGGGATTGGTGGAATACCAGCAGAACTATTTAAACACGGCGGAAAAACAATGGAAATAAAGCTTCATAAATTATTAAAATCTATTTGAGTAAATGAAAAAATACCAGAGGAATGGAGGGATTCATTAATAATCCCAATACACAAAAAAGGGAATAAAAAAGACTGCGGCAATTATAGGGGAATCTCTTTGCTCTCTAGATGTTACAAGATCCTGTCAACCATTCTGCTTAACAGATTAACACCACATGCTGAAGTTAACATTGGAGATTATCAAACAGGCTTCCGTAAAAATAGATCAACAGTAGACTAAATATTTACTCTTAGAATAACATTGGAAAAAAGATGGGAATACAATCTACCAACACACAACTTATTTATAGACTTTAAAAAAGCTCATGATAGCATCCATCGTGAAACACTGTGGAATGTCCTGAGAGAATTTGGAATCCCCCAGAAACTTATCTCTATTACCAAGATATGCACGGATGGCAGCAGAGGTATTGCCTTATGCTGGGCGAACACGCGGCAATTAGCGGCAATATTGTGGGGACAATATGGCCCAATTTTATTGATGACAGCCGTTTGCAGCAATTTCATTGGTTGTCAGCAATAAAAAGGGGCAATATTGTCCCACAATATTGCCTGAAATTGCTACGTGTTCGCCCAGCATTATCCAATGGTGTCAAATCCGAACCTTTCACCATCACAACTGGATTAAGACAGGGAGATGCTCTATCTCCATTGCTCGTCAATCTGGCTCTGGAAAAATGTGACAGAAAAGCAGCCAAAAACTCAAATGGAACAACCATCCTGGGATATGCAGATGATATCGATCTAGTAAGCGACAATCCAGATGATATCCATTGTCCCTTTCAAAATTTTAAACACTCCTCAGAAAAGATTGGGCTTCAGGTAAATCAAATCAAAACAGAATATATGATGGTCTCAAGATCAAGTACAAATGACACAGATTTCAAAGTTAACAATATGCTTTTCAAAAAAGTAAATTCATTCAAATATCTGGGATCACTTATAAGTAACGATAATAGAACAGAGAAATACAAGCAAGAATAAGTTCGGGAAATAAAACCTATCACTTCTTACAACATCTATTAGGGTCAAAGACACTATGTACAAGAATAAAAACAGACTTATATAGAACTTGCATTAGACCCATTGTCCTCTATGGGGCTGAGACCTGGAATACAACAGTTTCCGATGAAAAATTACTTCAATACTTCGAAAATAAAATTCTCAGAAAAATATTCGGACCCATTAAAGATAGAGAAACTGGTGAATGGAGTAAAAGATACAATAAGGAACTATATGAGGTCTATAGGTCATCTTTAATTGTCAATGAAATGAAAGTCTCAAGACTGAGATGGTTCGGGCATGTTGAAAGGATGGAAGAGGAAAGAAACGTAAAGAAAGCTTACACCTACATCCCACCAGGAAAGAGACTGAGAGGACGGCCTAGACAGCGATGGAGAGACAACATCATCAAGGACCTACAAGATCTGGGAGTGAAGGACTGGAGTGAAAGAGTTGGAGACAGATTGGAATGGAGGAAGACTGTGTTAGCAGCCAAGAGCCTTGGAGGTTCATCGAGCTGAGGAGAGAGAGAGAGAGAGAGAGATGTTTCATGGCTTCTTATTAAGGTATTTACCTATTTTATTTTATTTTGTAGTTCATAACTTTAACTCAATATTACAGATTTTGCTCTTTTTTAATATTTTTTGCTTTTAGAATTAGATAATTTAGTTATTACATTAGTAATTTTCAATTTTTAATTTTTGTAGAATTTTAAATTTAATATATAAAATTAGGTTAATTCAATAAGTAATAAAGAAATCTGGCGTCTTTATTACTTCGCATTTAGATTTAGGTATTATACTTACAATATTGATAATTTTTAAATTTTAAATTTTAAACTTTAAGTACTTGGTTTTTAATTTTTTTTAAAAAAGAGCAAAGTCTTAATATATTGCGTTTTAGGTTTCTAAATTGTTTCCAAACTTTGCCGCTGAAGACGTGGAGGTAATTAGATTATATCTCCATAGAAACACTGACTTGTTTTTTGATATTAGCGTTTTCAAATCCCAAATCACTGTCCGGCTATATATATATATAATGTATATCGTGGGAAGAACAATTTGAATGACGTATATATTCTTGAGTTATAATCTCTGATCGACGTTTATCACAAACTCACGGGATCATCTGTTCAGGAAGGGGAGAACGCAATAGTATATTTTGCGCAAAAGTGCAATGATGTTGCCAGTATAGTTAATGTAACTTTAGTTATTATTAATTTAACCTTAAAATAAAACCTTTGGGTTTTTTAACTATTAAAATTAGCCTGCCTTTGTAAAAATTCATTTTCATATCTATTACTAGTTAACTCATCATATCATTATGAACTGTGCATTGTGGGAATGATATGACATCTATTGTGATAAAGTTTTTATAAAAGGTGACTAATAAAAAAACGTTTATAATAAAATGCACTCTAATAAGCCTATTGAATTTAATTTACTATTAATATTAATCGTAAGGGTAATGTTCATAGAAAATTTTCATGTATGAATGACTATGAATACTTCATTAAATTCAACAAGTTCTGTGAGTGAAAAATAAATCTGGGCGGTTTTATGAATTGTCATTTATTGTACTTACAAAATAATTAGTTAGGAACGAGAATTAATATAGTATAGAATTTGATTTAATCCCAAATTATTCTACTTATTAAATACAATTTATCAGTCTATAGAAATGCTTTTTATAGCCGTTTCTATTAAAAAGCCGATAAAATAAAAATCGGTTCAATAGACTTTAATTTTGAATTCAATTAATTACAACAAATGAAATCATCAAATACAAAAATAAATTTAAAGTACCAGTAGTTACTTTTATTCTTATCTATTTTCTGCGTTTTCGTAAAGATGCAAAATATTTGTGTTACAATATTGCTGAAAATTGTGATTGATTAAAATAAAATTATCTTTGAAAATCATAAATTAGTATAAATACCTTTCAAAATATCCTGAAAAGGGATGCCACCTAATTTCCAATTCTGAATGAGATCATCCTGGTTTCACAACATTCTAAAGACTAATTGTTTTGTAGGGTATTTTTTTCTTTTTTTTTTTTTGTCTTATCAGTAATTGATAAATCAGCTGTGAAATTTGGAAATCGAATGAAATTTTTTATTTATTCTCTATTTTTTTATAAATAAAGTGACCAGTTTATATAACCTACTTTAAATTTTAAACATATACTGTATTTTAAGATAGTTGAATATAATTGGGAGTTAATATTTCAAATCAATAGAAAAGAACTATGACTTAAAGGGTTCATTCATCTCTTTTATGTTTGACAAATTAATTTAATTTAGAATATTATTTTTTAGCCTACAGATTTTGAACTTCTTCAGATTGAGAGGCTACAGGTATAAAAAATGTTATAGCACATAACAGTTCCAGTTACATGTCGTAGATGTTCGGGAAAACATAATATTTCCGTAATTCTTCATAACTTAGCTTTTGGTAAACTAATTCTGCAAAGCTCTTGTAGTACAATCGAGTCTTTCAAAATTAATTAAAATAGTTGCGCATTAGAGATAGACCTAGTATGACGCTTGCTCGCGTGATGGAAGAGATCGATCGTAGTTGGAGACTGGAAAATTTTCCCTGTTTTATCTCTTTCTCTAGTCTGCACCCAACCTTCTATCAAATAAAAACTAACAGAGAATTTCTTAACAGTAGTTAAAGTAGAAGAACGACAGGCATAGTTCTTTCTTCTCCACAGTTAATCTATGAAGCACCTAACTCTAATGCTGTGTCCTCGTTTGATGTTTATATTTTTAGGGATGAAGACTACAAGATATCACAAATCTTCATTAAAACTCCAAAATACTGCACCACAGACCAATATTT
>JAFIDM010005919.1:0-11459 GCA_023159025.1 Thereuonema tuberculata
ATTTAAAAGGCTTTTCACCTGTATGGGTTCTAATGTGAGAATGTAAATATTTTGATTGTGCAAAACTCTTCTTACAAAATTCACATTTAAATGGTTTTTCACTAGTATGGGTGCTAATGTGAGAATGTAAATGGCCTGGTTGTGCAAAACTCTTCTCACAAAATTCACATTTAAAGGGTTTTTCACCTGTATGGGTTCTAATGTGAGAATGTAAATTGCTTGATTGTGCAAAACTCTTCTCACAAAATTCACATTTAAATGGCTTTTCACCTGTATGGGTTCTAATGTGAGAATGTAAATCACTTGATTTTGGAAAACTCTTCTCACAAAATTCACATTTAAAGGGTTTTTCACCTGTATGAGTTCTAATGTGATTATGTAAATGGCTTGATTTTGCAAAACTCTTCTCACAAAATTCACATTTAAATGGCTTTTCACCTGTATGGGTTCTAATGTGATCATGTAAATGGCTTGATTTTGCAAAACTTTTCCCACAAAATTCACATTTAAATGGCTTTTCGTCTTTCTGGATAATTATGTTATCGGTCATTTTGGCTGATTTTGAAGAAAGTTGTTTAGAAATCTTTGAAACCTTTTTAGTTTTGTGGGATTTTTATCGATCTCTCAATATTCATCATTTTATAGTTAACAGTCGATCATTAAATGAACCCAGTAAATTTTATTTCTTTCAATATAGACTTTCAATTACGTTTTTTTTATTAAAATTCTTGTTGTTATTTTAATCAAAAGAAGTCCTTTTAATATCCTTATATTTACGAACCTTTGATTGCTTTCCTTGTTTCGATTTTGTAATGAATATCCTAGAATTGGAAAAACAAGAGAAACAACTTTTTCACTGATGAAATGGCATTGGCGGCCATTGCCTAAGTCCAAGAAAATTACAACACACGGACGATAAGCCTATTTCATTGTTTAAAACAACCAATCGAATGAAGATGTTTATTATGATTGAAACAGATCCATACCCTAAACTATTTTAGGAATAAACCAGTATTCACGAAAAACTTAACTGGAACTGATATTTCCAAACGTTTCCGCTAAAATTAATCAGCAACTCCGACTCAACTTCCGGTTAATGATCGCTTGCGGATCGCTTGTGCTCCAGTCCAGTGCTACGTAGTTCATTATACTCTCGAAAACGTGTTCCTCGTAAACCGTAGTGCGCTACTGTAGTCGAGAGTAGCCACTACAGTTCGAGGTGGAGCGCCCCCGACACTACAGAAAGGAAATGGCGGACATGAAAACAGCGATAGACACTTAACTGACGATTTCTTCTAAAATCAAACGAAAACATATATATGACGAAGATATTTCGATTTACTTTCTTAATTATAATTGTTAACTAAAATTATAATTATGCATTTATTGGTTTTAAAGATTATAAGAAACGAATTTTCTATGTTTTTCTCGCAATGCAAAAATAAACTTGATACACTTAAAAAAAAATTCGTCATTAAAACGGAAAATAACTAACTTTAATTATTTTTTATAAAGATGTTCTTTTTTTTTTAATTGTAATCAATTCCTTTTTTTTTGAGACAATAATACAAGTTTATTAATTTTGCTTATTTTGTAATTGCTGAGAAGAAAATTTGGCAAAACTCCGAACGGCGGTCCCAAATTATGAAACCTTTTTAATGACAGATAACAGTATGACTGTGAAGGGTAACACATAGCCAGAGTTATTACACATCAAATCATATAGTTTTCGCTCAACATATTTAAGTATTGTCCGAATATGTGCGACTTATGACTAAAGCGTTATTACTCTTGGTGCTTGCGGTCTACCAGCCATGGCACGTTTAAAGTGATTTTTAAGCAACAATACACAATGTTTCATTAATAACAACAATAACGATGTCATTACACTTGACGCAATGTTTCATTAATAATAAGACAAATGTTTCATTAATAACAACGTTGGGACCGCGTCCGGAGGTTTTCATAATTTGGAGTTCGGAGTTTTGCCGAAAACTTAATATAAACCGAAACACATTGTCGGTGAACTTCGAAGCACATATAGCCTAAACACAGACTACACGCTACTCGAGGCGTCACAGGCCATCGAGAAATCGTCATTTCTCTTCGGCCTCGCACGCCACTACAGTGACGTCATATCCTGAACTACCTTCCCGCTAATCTCGTAAGATTAACGAAATTAAACATCGAACAATAAGTTCCTTTTACTACGAGCTGTTTAAAATTATGAATGTCTCTTATTTGCCATAGATTTTACGAACATAAAACAGGAAATTATCCCCCTCAGGCAATATAACTTAATGTTGAGTAGAAGAGAAATTTCCTTCTTAATTTTAATATAAATTTCACGGCAATCCATTATTTTTAATTTCGCACCTTATCTTGATTATTTTTCTCAAAATTTGAATCATTTCTCGCAATTTTTCGTTATTTTTACTTATAACATTTCCCTTAGCAAAACCAGATGATAATTTCAGAGCAATATCTGAGAGTTAACACTGGCTACAATATATGTAATTCAGCTTTTGACAATAATTTCTTAAGTATTATCGTTAAATTTTATGTTCAAGCTGTATTATATGAGATCTGTAATATATTTTTTTTTAATACTGCCATTCCATACATAAAAGTCAGTAAGTTGATGGTACAAGAACAAATGTGTTCTAAATAGATTAAGCGTGTTCTGGTACCATCAAATTATTCAAATTTACATCAAATCCCATTTACTTTACATTTTTTAATTCTTGTTGTTGAGATTTGCTCCTCTGATGTAGCTCACTTTTGAATTAAAAAGAAATTATCTTTATTAATGGAATGAATAAAGATTTTATATTAGGTTTGTAGCACTGGTATTTCATGAAAAAGTGTAACTTTTAAAATTCAGTTTGTATCTGTCCATCATTTTATCATTAGTAAACAACTATTGCATCTTAAAAGTGGTCATTATTTTTTTTTTTTTTTTAATTTTTTAAATTTTATGTCTTTTATGATTGAACATGTTAGAAGATTGAAAACCAATATTAATATATATATAATTTTAAAATACTTCAATATTTAATTTGGTAATTTTATATATTTTAGGTCTTCATCAGAGTCGTCCATGAAGTTGAGTCTATAAACATGAGAAATTAAAAAAACCCATTAAGAATTGCCTATATTGATTTAGGGAAATATCAATTCTTATTAAATCCAGTTTTCCTCACATACTACTTCGAGTGCAAGCCTTTGTGTGTTATAAGAGGACCTATGCTACAGTGGTCAACTGTGAAGGGCCTCCGGATAAGTGTTTGACCCTTTCTAGTTGTCTCATTGCATAGATTCACTGAAAGTGCCCAGTGACATGGTTCTCCCTTCATAGGTGCCAGAAGGCATGGCTCCTTTGTCAAAGCTGCATGTGACAATGCTTTCTTCTAATGTTGCCTAGTAGCATTGTTCCTCCTTCAAAGTGCCTGGTAGCTCAGTTCTTTAGTTAAAACTGTCTCATGGTGCTGCTCTCCTTATAAGCTACCCAGTGACACTGTTCCTCCTCCTGCTGAAGGTCCCTAATAGCATGTTTCCTTCATAAAAGCTGCCACTGAATAGTGCTCTTCCATCAAAGTTGCCTGATAGCATTATTCCTGTTCCAAATGTGCCTGGTAGCATTGTTTCTCTTCCAAAGGTATCCAGTAGCTCCATCAAATATGGCCACTTCCTCATAAGAAGGCTTTGTTGTCTAATATCAGGCGTGGTTCTGTCATTAACAGTGCTCGATAACATGGTTTTATCTTTGTCTGCTGGTGGTAACATCGATAACATCAATGAAGATGCCCAGTTTGATTCATTTTCAAGTTTTAAGAAGGTTTTTGATGATAGTGTGCTAAGAAGAGTCATCCTGTTCTCATTAGGTAGAGACGAAAACCTGATTCTCCAATCTTGATCTTTTGTATTCAGAAATAGAATACAAGTGTGCTCATGCAGGGAAATTCAACAATTTAGGATTATCAGGCAAGAAATTATATCGTTAAGTGAAGCAAAACACTGCAAAATGACAGTGTGTTTTGATCTTTAGAAAGTTTGATTTTCCTTAACCACAATAGTAACTCTCTAATGGTATTCAGAAACAATAATAGTTATTCTTAGTTACAAAAGAAGGTTGAAGTAATATATGAAGTTTGCAGTGAAACCCAAGTGTCTGCAGAACATATGTAGCAAATTTCTGGTGTAAAGGTTCTTGATAAGGATATGCAGAAGTTAAAAGTGATGTTAAGGAATGTGGTGAACTGTTAGTAGAATACATTATGAAATTTATTAAACGTAATCCCCAGGTTAATTTTGTGGATTCTGATTTTAAATCAAATTGTTTCAATTCTTGATCCAGATTTAGTTCAAAAAGCACAGTGACGACTAAGACATCGACTGCCAAATATTGTAGTCTGCATCAAGACGGGGCATTACAGAAATTATTACTTTTTATAGAAATAAGAAACTCTCTTAAGGAATAATTATCTATGAAGCCAACAGTGCATTTTCATTATAATGAGACTGTTCATAATAAGATTGCTTCTAATGCTTCTCAAGAAAAAAAAAAAAGAAAAAGAAAACCTTATTAACATTTCAGAATATGGTTTCTTATTGTAATGTTAACATATATTTAGATGAATCTGATAATTGTAATGTAATATTGTTTCTATTTAGCTAAATATGGTCTTCCATGTTGTGACATGTTTGCTGCAAGGCACTTCCATAAAGCAGATATCTTGAAGATGTAGTTCACTCAAGGTGGAGAAATAAATTAAAATTGAATTAGATTTGTTATTGTCAAAATGTTCCTATTGTCCATTTCATTCATATTCAAGTTACACCATTTAGTTCAAAAAATTAAATATAGATTTGCTCATGAATTAACAAATAAAAGGTGTAGCTCCTTAGCAAACCTTAGAGTTATTGAACGTAATCAGAGTTTAAATATCTTACAACAGTTGCTGCAAATTGGCAGTCTAAAGATGGACAAAATGCGAACTGCTTCATCTATCAGATATACTGAAATCTGATAAATATATTATCATCTTTATTAGATACTGTATAAATCACAAAGTGGAAATAAAAAAAAGGCTGTATTTATCATTATACATTAATAATGATGGAATCTGATAAAATTAAAATTTAATTTGCCAGATTTTGTGATTGTAATATTTCTGTTTTACTAAACTTTAACAAATAAAGATGACAAATCCTTACAAACTTAAATCTACAGTAATTAGAAATAGTTTGTATTTTTACCTTATCGGGATCTTGCTTATATGGCTTCGTAAAGTTCCAATATATTTAACAACAAAAGTGCAAAGTAATTTCAACTACACATATATTTTTTATTCCATTACTGACCATATTCATTGCAAAACACAATTAAAGTAGTTATTCTGGAAATGTATTTTTACTCTCACCACATTCTGGAGTAACTCTTAATACAACGTTTCTTTTACTCCTGCTGTAATCTTAATGATTAACATGTTTTAAGCGAAGGGTGAAATATGACTATGAAATGTTAACCCAAGTTATTTTTACCTTATTTCAATTAAATTGTAACCAAAAAAACGATTGTCCCCACTTCAACTGAACAGAGAGTGAATACACAATTATTATCACAGTATGACGTTATCTTTCGAACAGAAATAAAGTGAATACGCAAATGCATTAATTGTTTTGTTTCAGAATTTATCAATGTGTTTTGAAAACCTCGATTTTTTCATAATTTCACAGCATCAGCTGTGTTGACATGAATGCTGGGATAGTCGCTCGCTTGGTAGTGAAACAATTGAAGACGTCGTCCCAATAAATCCCAACAATTATAGTTCCTAAATAAATAAAGAAATTAGTACATGAAATATTTTTCACAATTGGAGCTTAAATAATGTATTTTCTAATTAGAATCTACAGTAGTTTTTCTTATAGTAATTAAGATAATACATTCACTCACCAATAGTACAAGAAAATTGACTGCTTACTGTATTATAATTAAAATAAAAAACAGTGGAATTAGAAATATGCTGAAATGTAGATGCTATTACAAAGTATTACAAGTATCTTAAATAGAATGAAGGCTGGGTAAATTCTGCAGACAACTGCCATGAATAGAAAGAACATCAATCCAAATTAAAATATATAAATATATATTGAAATTGGGGGAAATAGATTGGTTTTTCAAAACTGAAATGGTTAATAATAAAGGCTGGGATTAAAACTGAAAATAAGAAGGTTGGAAAACAATTAGAAAGCTTCAATTTCTATTGTAAACAAAGAGATAAAAACAGAAGAACTAAGTTCACTTATTAGGAGAGGTATAAATATTAAATGAGTTGAAAGAGAAGCATACAAGACAGTTTATGAGAAATAGAAATAAGTGGTGGAGATAAATTATTTAAAAAAAATTTCTAAAAGATTATATTTAAAGCTTATTACATGTTCAAATATTCCTCTTTATTATTCAATTTCTTTTTTCTCATTTAATAAAAAACATATATCATCCTGATTCTTTTTTGCTTCTCAGTTATAAGTTAACTAGCAGCAAAGCCTGTCGAACGACAGGCATAAAAAAAATCTGAAAAATCATTTTATTATCAACTATAAAGTAAATATCTCTTTATAAACTACATTTTTTGTGAAAACAGCATCAGATCCTTCTATCAGATGTCCTTGATCTATTCGGTCAAGAATTTTGATTTTGGCGTCGCAAGCACGACGTGCTAGAGAAATAGCAACACATAACTGTCCATGACTAAAAACAGGCTCTGGTAAATAAATACCAACCATATCTAAAGTTTGTCTTTGTGAATAAAATTTACCAAAAGTAAGAATGGAATAATTATTATTTTTGACTAACGCCGAAAGGCATTTAAAACTCACCGTTGTAATCTAAATACTGCGCTAACTTGTGAACGAAGCTTCTACGGCAAAAATGGTTTTGAGTTTCGAAATCAGCATAAAAAACTGAGTAAGTATGCCAAATTTCATTAAAATGGTAACAAAATTATTTGGTTTTGAACGTATGTTTTGTTAGAATTTCAGTTGTCTAGGTCAGTTCCCAAGGATAAAATTTCATGGAAACAACATGGAATGACAAAATGAACTAATTTTGCATCTAATTTGAGTACCCTTGATTCAATGGTACCATTGAGAACCTTGGATCTATCTTAATAGCTTAATTATATCGCGTTACAGACAGACGAACTTAGACAATTATATAAGTTGATAAAGAACATTTTCTTTTTTATACTATATATTTTTTAATAATAAACAAATAAGAATCCCGCATACTGTCGTAAGATGTAATTTTTTAATTTATATATATGAAAAAATTGATCTTTCATTCTAGAAAAGCCTATTCTTATAGCTGGGAATAAGGCTAAACGCATGCAAACGGTTGCGCCATCTGGTGGCGTTCATCACACCAAAAAGCAGGTCGATCGTCACACTATTTATTCTAGCCACTGTAGTTTCAGTAAAAAATGTCGTTTCAAGCAATATGAAAAACCTCTGAATATCAGAAGGAAATCTCTCGTGAACCTTAGAGTTCCTCTGCTCAGAACGATCTTTGGTCCTCTCCGTCAGCAACCAAAAACTCTCAGATATGGAGATTCTTAAGTTGGCAACTCGGTGCCTGTGACTGATCTAATTCCTCTGCTTTTAAATCAAAGACAATTCACTTATATATAGAATTTGGTTTAAATCTCCATCAATTGTTGTCCCAGTGCAATTGTTTTTTGTTTTTTTGTTTTTTGACTTAATGGTTTTACAATGTGCCACTTTTATTTTCCTATTTATTTTTTTTTTTAATTATTTTTAATAATTGAATATTTTAACTACATTTACTTGTATATGTTTCAAAATCTAATTTTATTAATTTTATCCAGGAATTTTATGAAATAAATTCCTGGGTATACTTTCTTTATTTCTATCATATTTTTATGATAAATTTCAGTACTTTGCTTCATGTAGTTTTTTTAGCAATGATCGAATAATGTTCCGGCAACGAAATTAAAAAGAAAAATTTGAAATCAAATATAATCTATATTACTACAATCGTTAATTTCTCTGTCTGTCTGTCCGGCGCAATTTCCTGAGTGAATGGAAAATAGAAATAATTTTTACAATGAAACGTCCACGACAGGAATCGAACCTACAACCTTTTGATCCGAAGTCAAACGTCTTCTCCATTAGGCCAAGGTGACTACTACTCACTTTATATTGTTGTTTTGACTTATGTGTCCTTCCCCTTCTCCCAATCAATAATGAATGAATTCCACCTTTTTGTTTTTTGAATCTCAAGATTTTTTATTTATTTCCGATCCGTCTGTTTTTAATTCGAAAATAACAATTAGAACTATAATTGCCGAAATATTGGAATATTTTAAGTATAATAATATTCTTACTTAACCAAATTCTATGTGATATTGAAAAACAAGCACGTGTATACGGGAGATGTTTGAATTAAAAAGAGTCAAGAAAGAAAGAAGCACTATTTCTATTAGATAGAATACTGAAAAATCACTATTTGTAACTCAAAAACCATCACTGTTTGTAAATCAAAAACCACTGAAAGGTATCAATCTATATTACCAAAAATCTTTTATTTCTCTGTCTGTCTGGTGCAATTGTTGTAATTTGGGAAAATAGAAATAATTTCGACAAGTTCGCTGAGGGAATCGAACATGCAACCTTCTGCTCCGAAGTTAGACGTCTTAGCCATTAGACCATGAGGACTACATTCTAATCTCTATAAAAAAATAAAAATATATCGTAGATATATGATTCACACCCTGGTTCTAAAAGCAGTTGTGGATTGAGAGAATATAGACATCAAAAATTAAATTAAAAAATAAAAACTTTTAAGAAATTTCAGTTTTAGTTTATTTGATGTAATTTGTGTGTGTGTTTTTTTTAATAAATAAAAAGTTGTTTTCCGTTACATTTTGCGGAGGCTTCTGGAGCGAAGCGACGGGTAGCCGACTAGTTAGAAATAAAAAAATTAATTTAAAGATCGAGTTCTTTTTGATATAATTATTTATTTTTTTCTGCTACAGCGCTATCATTTTTTATTTATTTATCTCTCACTGCTGTCACGTGATTCTAAATAGTAAAATTGTTCCACCTGAAATTTCTAAGTTTTGTAAACTTTATAAATGTGGAAGATTTATAAATAACTAAACACATGGAAATTCTGCAGTCACAGGCCATAGAAATGGCTCAAGATTTAAGTTCATAAGTGGGAACTGGGAAAATTGATATATATCCTCTTTGACAAAACAATCGACCCACCAAGAAGGAATTATTGAATTGAGACAAAATTTGGTATATTTAATTTATATGTACATAGAATGAAATGATTAGAATTTCTGAACAATTGGATGATTTATTGTAAAGGAAGAGCTACTCAAAATGAGCAGGTCAGTATGATGTTAGTCCACATCTCGTCTGAATACAAGCTGTTACCTGATGTGGCATTGATTGATACAGTTGGTGGATGGTGTTTTGTGGGATTTCTTGCCAAACAGCCTTCAATTGGTGAACTAATTCATTGACATTCTGGGATGGTCGCAGGCAATGTCCCATCACATCCTAAATGTGCTCAATAGGAAAGATCTGGCTGGCCAAGGAAGTGTGTCCAACCATGAAGGCAATCATGGAGAGGCGTGCTGTGTATGGCCGGGTATTATCTTGCTGAAAAGTAAGCCTGGAGTGCCGCGAATAGAATGGCAACACAACGGGATCATAGAATTTCAACGTGCCGCTGTGCTGTCAGGGTACCACGAAGGACTACCAAGAGAGTCTGCCCATCATTCGAAATGGCTCTCCAGACCATCACTCTGTGTTGTCGGACCATGTAGTGTGGGATCCTGATGATGTCCATGCCATCTCCAGACACGTCTGCACTGGTCATCAGGGCTCAGGTCAAACCTCATCACTGAAGACAATTTGTTCCAAGTCATCACAATTCCCTTTGATCATGCCCGGCACCACTGCAATTGTTCCTGACGGTGCTAACTGGTCAGTGGCAGGCGGCATAATAGGCACCGCAAGTGTTTGCTCACAAGTTGAAAGTGATGAATCTGGTGCTGTAACAGCTGCTCTAACGATAGCTCTATCTTCCCATTCTGTTGTTACCCTAAGCAGTCCACTGCCCTCTTGTCGCTGAAATGAGCCGTGCAGGACTCATTCCTTCCAGCATTGCCTAATTGCCGCATTGCTCCGACCCAAATGTCAGGTGATTTGCCAGTTTGTCCATCCAGCCCCATGTAGTCCAATGGCTCGTCCTTTTTGAAACTTGGTCATATAGTTATAGTGGCCATGAATTCACTGAGAGGCATTGTTACAGTCAAGGTAGGAAAACCCAATCAAAATTCACTGGATTTAGTTCCCGATTCGCTCTTTATATACACCATCACAATGATCAGTTCCAATGTGCTGTAGCTCTTCTTTTGGTGCAAAACTTCGATCATTTCCATATTCGGTCGAAAGGTTTTTGCACGTGAAGTTTCATTCCTATTGGATAATTTTTCAGGATGTGTCAATTTTTTTGTCAAAGAGTGTATATACATATATAACAATGGATGAGACCAAATTATTCACAAGTGACATCCTGGAACAGCTGTTCCACGCTTGTTGGCGATCATCAGCCAGGAGAAGTCACTGTAAATAACAAGGTCTCGCTACTGAGGCTAGTATGAACAATACATCAAGGAATAAATTACACAATGAAAAACTCACCAATGAAAAAACGAGTGAGAAAATCCATGTGCCACAAAGAGCGGCCTCAATGATATTTTTTTTTAAAAGTATAAGACTTCAAAAAAAAATAACGTCTTTTTTAATAACAGAGTCTTATATCATCCTGGAACAGCTGTTTCACGCTCGTTGGCGATCATCCGTTTGTGATCTGTTTGTATAAAAAAAAAAAACCCAGAAATTTACAATATTTTAAAATTGAGATTCCCACATGTCCATAACTTGATTGTAAAATTTTAGGTTTGTACAATGTTCACATTGAACTTTGTGTGAATGTATAAAGCATATTAACTTTGGATAGCAAATCAAATTCGCCTTTACATTTCTTTTCCTATTCTTAATGTATTTATGATTGCCTTTTTTTTTTTGTTAACTACCAAATGGATTAACTGTTTTATATTTTCAAATAATTTAATTTCTGACTTGTGTGTAAAAATGACAGGAAAAAAAAAATAAATATAAGCTTTTTCATTTGAAAGACTTTTTTATTAAAAAAGTGTATTCAAATACAAGGACAAAAAAGTGTCTCTCGATAAAGAACTTCGACTTTCTGTGTAGACTTTAAACGCTATCCTAAAAAAATATAAGTACAACTAAGAAGCTGAAAATTTGAATATCATTTATAATTAAAAAATAAAGTCAATTCAAATATTTGAGATATTTTGTATAAATTACTTTTCCCTTCATTTACAGTTTTC
>JAFIDM010005920.1:0-11459 GCA_023159025.1 Thereuonema tuberculata
CTTTTATTCTTTACCATCATTTATTTGTGCGTGTTTCCTGTTTCTTCTATATAAGTTCTTTCCGCACGTTAAAGAAAGTTCAAATTTTAAATTTTATTTCATTTTTTATTTCAATTTTACTTTTCAAAATTTTTTATTTAATGTAAATACATGTAAAAAATACATGTGATTGGGTTCTCTTATGTTATTTTAACTTATTTTTAGGGTTACAAATACTGTGAATTCTTAAGTATCGATTTGGGAAAAAAAAAAATTAATTAATTAAACACATGTATTTGTTTACATTTTTGTTGAGCATAATTCCCAATAGGTGGAGTTCTTATCTTGGTCAATTGTACGCTGGGAATTTTCCAATTCGCTGTGCATGATGATAATTTTGTTGCCTATATATTCTTTGTTATTGTTTTATCTCATTACTTGAGCATATGTAATCAATGTATTTTAAGCGAAACTATAGTCGTCAATTAAAATAATTCTTTTTAAGTACGCAGATGTGTCGGCTAATTATTGGAAATTAGAATATGTTAAACACACGTAAATGTTCAATTTTGATTTATTCAGTATTAAATTCTACACAAAATATATTCTTAGGGCATTTCGTGTACGGCTGACCTTTAACGGCTTTGAATTATAAAATTAATTGAGATGCTTAAAATTTCCAATATTACTCACCAGTATTATCTTTTTGTAACATTGTACATGTAGTATACACATTTAAAATTTGTATACATTCTATATTAAGCTAATATAAATCTATTTTTGTTACATATAATTTGGAGAAGTGATCAGAAAAAAACAACTTAATAACGGATGCTGCATATCAGTGTAGTCTTCAAGATGGCGTGTTCATATATGGATACGGTACAGTCTATGTTGTGCTTTATCAGATCTGTTAGAACATCTGATTGGAATGTCAGCCAGGCTTCTCTTCATGACTTTCTGAAATATTTCTTTGTTTCCAATAGACTAAATTATGCATGGATGATTTCACTGTATCTTGCTGAGATGGATGTATTACGATTAACAGATCCAGATATATGGAAAAACTTCATAGAGGGAAAATGGGTAGCCAATCGTATTGTTGTATCCTTCTGTGCCCTAGGTGCAGATGAAGCCTTAGAGCACCAAAACCGAAAATTGAAAGTGCAAGGAGGACTGGTAGGTTTCACACAAAATGATAATGGCAGAAATCGTTTCTTCCTTGTAAATCCCGAATTGAACAAAATTTCAAATGAGACGGAAATGTTGCTTGGGATGTAAACTGTTGGACAGACAAATCACCATGGGCTTCTAGATAGTGCTCCAAAATGCCAGGATCGCAATGTCTTGAAACTGAAAGATGCATTTAGAAATTCTACTATCCCTTTTCAGTGTAAAAACCAACAATTGACCCACATTCTTACTCAAAAAGAGTGTTCCCGGAGGACTTGCAAGATTTTGTAAGGAACATAGCAGAAGTGGATGAACAGTTGGAGAAATCTTTTATGGCAGACCAACAAAACACAATTTTGGTCTACAATGAAGAAATCTCCCACAAAAACTTGTAAAGCGTCAGCAAAAAAGGTTACAGTTGTCCTTAATGACAAAATTGTATCTATGAAAACAGATCTCTCACTTATTTCTAGGCTATGATATCATCTCAAAGCAGAGATGATATTGACATAAAGTTCAATCTGAGCTACTATGAATTTTCACCCCTCCCAAAATCATTGTTTGCTAGTGCTGGGAAAATGCATCACTGCTCCAACAAATCCAAACTTGCAGCGATTTTGGAGTCATTGCCATCAAATGAAGAACAGATTGATAGCAGTTCACCATCACATCCAACAGATGACTCACACGGATCCAACAAAATCACGGCTATAATTTGATGGAATGGCTCTACTGTACATTTACAAAAAGCCTAACACAGTAAAAACGTGTTGTGGTCTAGGAATGCACTTAAGCAAGTGGATTGGTGACAAATTCAATGCATACAATTCAGTAGATGTTGTGTTTGACACGTATAAGAACGATTCATTAAAAAATGAAATGAGACTTATTCTGCAACTGGACAGTGATCCAATCGGTTACAAAATAAAATCTGAAATGATAGTTAGCAAAATTTCAATGAAGAATTTGCTTGCTAATAATAAAAGCAAAGACGAGTGTGGGAAATTTTTTTTTTTTCCTTAATGACAAAATTAAATTTAATAGTAACTTCTAGAATATGTAGAATCTGTGAAAAACACAGCCGATGGATTAACGAAACCTTTAACGGCACTAAAGTTGAACAGATTCAAACAATTACTTGGATTGAAATAAAATTTAAAATATGTTCAAAGCAGAGGGAGTTTTGTGGGAATTTTTTTTTCCTTAATGACATAATTAAATTTAATAGTAACTTCTAGGCTTTGAAATATTTAATGTTGGTTGAAACCGAAAGTTGAAGGTTGTTCATTTGTCATGTGACATTAAAAGAAGTAACAAAGGAAATCTCATATATATGACTGATGCCAATGTTGGATTGTTAGGATAAAGAGAGAAGAGAAATCACCAAAAATAGAAACGACGTTTTTACCATGTACAAACGAATATTAGCCGGAATGCTATGTTTGTGAAATGGTGACATCGGAGAAATAAAATATCCGATAATGTAAAGATTATGCTTGAATTGTATTTTGATTAATAGATGGAGAACTTTAAGTATAACTGAGGCAAAATAAATTAATCTCAAAGTTAATTCATAGTATTGGTAACAAGGTAAACCTAACTAATCGAACTCAAGAAAGAAGACACTATGCCGAAATCGATCACCAGAGAAAGCGACCTGACGATTAAAGAAATGGCCAGGAAAGTAATTTTCATCGCAGTAAGTGACGATTGAGGAAAGAACTGTTCAACCGTTTTTCATCGATATTGTAAGTAGAACTTTTGTTACAATCGTGTCTCCCATTGCAACATTGGAAGATTGCCAACATATATGAAAAACAAATACCATTGACAAAGAAATGTAGGAACAAGCATATATATATTAAAAATAAAGAACTTTTGGATTAAAACATTAAGACAAATGGAATTGAATATACTACCTATGCATTTTGGGATTAATAATGTAATTAATCACAAGAAGGATAAATTACTGCTAGGATATATTAAAGTCAGAGATTCTTTGAATAAGGATAATTGAAAGACAGAGTTAATAAAGTCAAAGAACTATTCAATCGAAGTATTTAAGCAAACCTCATGAAAGTGATTTGTAAAGAATAGTAAAGATTTTAATGATTAAAGATTCATGAAGAAAGTAAAGGACTTTGAAAGTGAAAGCTTTAAAGACGTTAGTGCAAGATTACTTAAAGTAACAAGTAAAGGAATTTTGTTGTTCAAGAATAAAGATAAAACGATTAGAAAGAAATTAACTCAAGAAGGTGATTTCTAAAGTACAATTCAATAAGTATAAACTTGATACACAAGATAGATTATTATAATCACACAAGTATTAGGTGAATTAAATGCATTAAAGAATAATACAGAACATTGAGTTTAGTAACTTCTCATATTTAGAGGAAAGGTTCCTGACCAAGTATTAATGGTGAACCTTAAGTTTGAATGTATTTCACGTGAGGTGGAAAACCATTTTATTATTATAACAAGAGAACTTTAAATGAACTTTGATTAATGGGAATCCATTAAGCTAATAATTATCGTTACAAAGTTAATGTAATCATTGGTTTTATAAACTATGTTGTTTTATTCTAAAGTGTTTATCTTTCATTTCTTGCCTTATGTAGATTAAGACTGCTTTGCTAAACCAGTATATGCAAGTAATTTCAATCAAATGCTATTATCAGTAACTCGTTGTGGGGATCTAAGACATTAGTAGATAGTTTATTTAACCAGCTTTACACAGCTCACCTTCTTTCCCACAATATTTTTTTGGTTATGCGATTTTACGTTACGTTTCACTGGTCACGCTTCCACTCTCGTTGTGGGGATCTAAGACAGATAGTTTATTTAACCAGCTTTATACAGCTCACCTTCTTTCCCACAATATTTTTAGGTTATGGGCCCAGCACGCTTCCACTGCGCAATACACATAAGTAGGATAGTAAGAAAGTGAAAGATCAAACTGATATACATAGGTGATACAAAGATGGCTCAAAGCGAAAACAAGATTACATTGTTCAACGGTAGTAACTATACTGTTTGGAAACTGTATATGAAGAATTCTTTAATGAAAGAAGGATTGTGGAAAGCTGCTAATCTTTCTGTAGAAGATATTGAGAAAATTGAAGACAAAGCATATAAGAGAAAGATTAAGGATAAATCGGAGAAGGCATACGGGGCCATCATTAATTTGTTACAAGACAGATACAAATTATTGATCAAAGAAGAATGCGACCCTTATGCTCTATTACGTGAGTTAGAAATAAAATACAATAAAGTAGACAAATTAAAGCTAACTAGATTGAAAGGGAAGACCTATGAAATAGCAAACTCCGAGAACAATCATGATGTTGTAGAAATGATCATGAAAATTAAACTGTCAGTTAGAGAGCTGGAGCAGATCGGTGATCTATTCCGGAGGATGAAATATGCTGGATACTTTTATCAGGCCTCCCTCCACATTACGACACAACAGCCCAAGGACTGATGTTACTGGAGGACACACCAAAGTTTACGTTTGATGTATTGGCAGACAGAATTATGCACGATGTTGAAAGAAAGAGCAAAGAGAAAAGTGAATCGAGTGATATGAACATGTGCAGCTATAAATCCGAGGCCAATAGAAATCTAGAGAAGCGAAAATGTTTTGCTTGCAATGAATATGGCCACATTGCAAAGAATTGCAAATTTAAGAAGTCTAACACTAAGAAAGGAAAAACTGAACATAAAGAAAAGAAAATTAATCAGAAAGGTAACAAGTATGCTGGAGTAGTGACCGTGGAAACGGAACCACAATGCATGTTGGCGAACATGAAAGATTATATTTGGTTATTGGACAGCGGTACAACGAACCATATCTGCTGTAAGCAGGAAGACTTTGAAGATTACACGAAGTTACCTGAACCCATCAGTATTCATGGAGCTTCCATGAGTCCTATTAAAGCAGTGGGAAAAGGAACTGTGATTTTGTCCTGCTACATCAACCGCCAAAGGATGGTAACGTTATCACTACATAACACATACCATGTGTCAGAGTTAGGGGTTAATCTGATCTCCTCTACTCAACTAGCAACTAAAGGTTTTATCCAGACCATAAAAGGAAACCAATACACAGTATCAGATAAACAAGGTAAGATGGGTGTTAAGGGATTCCTTAATAATTGACTATTTCACGCCAAAGTGAGAGTCACACATGAAGAACGCAAATACACGATTTGCAAATACACGCAAATCACGATATTGTAAATAGAACTTTTGTTACAATCGTGTCTCCCATCGCAACATTGGAAGATTGCCAACGTATATGAAAAACAAATACCATTGACAAAGAAATGTAGGAACAAGCATATATATTAAAGATAAAGAACTTTTAGATTAAAACATTAAGACAAATGGAATTGAATATACTACCTATGCATTTTGGGATTAATAATGTAATTAATCACAAGAAGGATAAATTACTGCTAGGATATATTAAAGTCAGAGATTCTTTGAATAAGGATAATTGAAAGACAGAGTTAATAAAGTCAAAGAACTATTCAATCGAAGTATTTAAGCAAACCTTTCGGTTTCAAACTGATTGGCAGGATATTATTATTAATAAATTTTATATTCAAAATTATCTTTTAACACTTCTTTTAATTTTATACCTCCTTATTACTTTGTTTGCCGTAGTTAAAATTACTAAGTTTAATAAAGGACCTCTTCGTTCTATAAAATAATTATTTTGCTTAAGGAAAGCAGATACTTTGAAAGTATCTTATAAAAGTTCAATTCTTTTAATAATTACAGAAAACATCAATGATAATTTTTAATCCTAAAAATAAAAGAAAATAATTCAGAGATACAGGAAGAAGCTTTTTTCAAGCTAAATTTATTAATTTATCGTATCGTATACGTGGAAGTATACCACGTACTCAAATAAAAACAAAAGAGAAAAAACATACAATTACCATAAATATAATACTCTAATAATTTCCTCCAAAAAATAATACAGCTATTATTATTCTTATTAATAAAATATTACCATATTCTGCCATAAAAATTAAAGCAAAACCTCCACTTCTATACTCAATATTAAATCCAGAAACTAACTCTGATTCTGCTTCTGCCAAATCAAAAGGTGTTCGGTTAGTTTCAGCTAATATAGTAATTAATCATATTATTATTAAAGGAAACGAAATAAATAAAAAACAAGAATAACTCTGGATATCCTTATAATCTATTAAATTAAATCTTTCAGTTAAAATTACTACACACAACAAAATTAAAGCCATTCTTACCTCATATGATACAGTTTGAGCAGCAGCTCGAATTCTTCCTAGTAAAGCATATTTAGAATTAGAAGACCAACCTGCACCCATTACACTATACACACTCATTCTTCTAACACATATAAAAAATAACAAACCTAATCTTATATCTAAAATCAATCTAAAAATAGGCAAAATTATTCATAAAAATATAGCTAATGTTAAGCTTATAATTGGACAAATATAATAAAGTATATGATTTGCCATAATTGGATTAATAATTTCTTTAGTAAATAACTTAATAGCATCTGAAAAAGGCTGTAAATCTCCTAACACATTAGGTCCCTTACGAATTTGGATATAATCTAGAGCCACCCGTTCTAACAAAGTTAAAAAAGCCACCCCTACTAAAACACATACAACCAAAAATAAATAAGAAATAAACAATAAAAAAGCATTTATCACTCGTATTAGAAAGATAAGCTATTTAAGCTACAGGGTTCATACCCCATTGATAGGTTCTCCTTCTTTCTATAAGCCTTAACCTAAATTTCTTTTGAATTGCAGTCAAATATTTTAGAAATAAACTATAAAGCCTGACAAGAGAATATCTTCATAAATAAATTTACAATTTACCGCCTTCATCAGCCATCTTATCTATCATCATAATACTTATAAATTTTGTTTGTTTTGTTTTTTTTTATTTATATAATTTGAGTTTTTACAGTCCTACTAGGGAAATTTCCCTGTCAGTAGGTTCTGGAGTTTAATAGTTACAATCTGATTAATTTATGGTTGATAATATGATGCAATGTACAAATAATCTACATATCTACAAAGTACAATCAATAAAATGCAAAACATTTAGGAACATTCACTCTAATATGAAGATGCAGACATGTGTATATGTATAATATACACACACAGGAGCGTAAATACACATATGTGCATGTTCAGACTTATATATATTACAGATATACATTAAAATTATAAAAGTTTAAGAATAAGAGGATATATATTTAAATGTAATTGAAATATTTACATATAGTACAGATATACATTAATATTATAAAAGTTAAGAATAAGAGGATATGTATTTAAATATAAATTTAAAATAGTTACGTATGGTACGGATATACATTAATATCATAAAAGTTCAAGAATACGAGGATAAGTATTTAAGTATTACTACTCGCTACAATTTCCTGTTTGTTTTTTGTTTGTTTGTTTTTGTTTTTTTATAACCAATGCTATAGTTGGTTAGGTAGGTGCTTTTAAGGAAGTTCTAGAGAAGTTCTGTACAAAAGCGAGATATTTTCTGGAGTTTGGATTTTAAAGATATGTACTTATTTGAGCCATTTTATCTTGTTTTCTGTGATGTAATTAAAGAGTTTTCTTTTTAAGTCTTTAAAATTTGTTAGGTTGGTTAGATTTTTGTCAAATTGATTAAATATGTTTACTATTGTTTTACTTTTTAATCTTAATCCGTAGTTATTTCGGGGTTGTTCAAATTTTGGTTTATTATAGAAGTTGTTTCTGGTTGGATAGTGCGTTGTGCATTCGGTGTTATTTAGAAGAGTAAAATAGTTCTTTAGTGTAATTGTGTATATTATTTTTTGTCGTGGATATAATATTTTGTGCTTTTTTAGGATATCAAGTTTTTCAGAGCGTTACATTTGCTTGAAATTAGGGAAGATTAGATTTAATATGTTATCTATTGATTTGTCTATTAAGTCTATTTCGTTCTTGTTAGCATGTATCCAGTTAATTATGCCGTAGTTTATTGTTGAGTCAACAAAAGCTTTATAAATTAAGATTTTTGCTTTTAAAGGAAAAGAATTTTTAATTTTGTTGAGAATGTAAGTGTAAGTGTTGAGTTTTTTGAGTATTGAGATTATGTGAATATGCCATGTAAATTTATTGTCAATGTGAATACCAAGATATTTGTAATTGTTTATGTTTTCCAATACTTCACAGCTACAATTAACGGTTTGTTCATTGTCTTTGTGTAGACACTCAAATGTGTGTATTTTTAAGCTTGGTATGGTGCTTATGTTTTTGTTTTTAGTTTTGATTACCATGAATTTTGTTTTTGCTTGGTTTATTTCCATTTTGTAGTCATGGGTCCACTTGACAATTTGATCCAAGTCGTACTGCGTTCTTTGATGAATAGTCTCCATTTCATCGGAAGCATTTATTATTATGAAGTCGTCTGCGTAGGCAAACGCTTTGGAGTGTTTGAGTGTCGTGAATATTGTATTCGTATAAATTAAGAATAATAACGGACCAAGATTAGATCCTTGAGGGATTCCTGTTTTTAATTTGTAGAACTTACTTAGGTTGTTCTTAATGGATACCTTGAATTTTCTATTTTTTAAATAGTTACTTATCAATTTTTGTGCGTTACCTCGAATGCCATGTTTTTCTAATTCTTTTATCAGTATGGCATGATTTAAGCAGTCAAAGGCTTTTTTAAAGTCTATAAATACAATGGATAATATTTTGCTTTTGTTTAAATTAGTGTTTATGTACTCGTTGAAGTCGTCTAATAAGTTTGTGGTACTGGAATTTTTTTGATAGGCGTACTGGTTAGTGTTTATGGTTTTATTTTTTTCTATGAAATTGTATATGGTGTTTGTTATATGTGATTCGAAGATTTTGGAGATGTTAGGTAAGATTGATATAGGACGGTAGTTGATTATTGAAGTTTTTTTCCCACTTTTGTAAATGGGGATGATTTTTGCCCATTTCCATTTTTCTGGGAACTTACATGTTTTTATGATTTGTTTTGAGATTTCGCAGATGATTTGTGTATACGACTCGATGTGTTCTTTGATTTCCTCTATAGGTATTTTGTCCAGTCCTACTGATTTACTTGATTTCATATTGATCAAAATTCTATTCACATCATATGGAGACATTTCATTTAATACTATTGAGCCTGAAGGTGTGTTGAGGTTATAATTTAGAAAATTGCTGTTACATTTGCATTCTTTTATGTTGCCAATATTGCCAAAATGTACTCCAAAATCTTCTAGTGTTTTGTCTGTGCCTTGCTTATTTATGATATAAGATAAATTGTTGTCTGTGTTTTCTTTTTTGCTTGTATTTATTGTATCGTTTATTATTTTCCAGTATTCTTTATTATTGTTGTAGTTTTTTTCAAGTTGATCAGAGTAATATTTTTCTTTGGTTTTTTTTATTAAGTTCATTGTCAAATTCCTGACCTTTTTGTATTCAAGGGCGTATGCAATGTTCGTTTTATTGTTTTTATGTTTTTTATATAGCTGATCTTTTTCTTTAATGAGTTTATAAATCTCATCTGTCATCCATATTTGTTTAAATTTTTGGTTCTGATTTTTCTTAGCATTAGCGAAATCACTATCATTTGTATTGATATGTTGTCTTGTGTTCTTGCAGGATTTGTAGCGAATTTTATAAAAATGTTTGAGAGTTTTGTTTACATCATGATAGTGTGAGGTATGTTGTTTTTCCAACAACTTGCTTATTTGTGAATTGAAGTATGCAACGTCAGATAGAGGCATAATTAATTTCTGCTTAATTTTTCTTTCGTTGTTGGTGGGAAAGTTAATTTTGATATTTGATAATTTGATAAGTATCATATTATGATCTGAGATATTGTTATCAATTACATAACCTGTTACGATGGAATCTTTTATTTTTCCAAAGCAGTGATCTATACAGGTTTCAGAATGCTGGGTTTTTGTCGTGGATTCTCTGGTGATTTCTGTGATATAGTGTTGTAAGCCATGAGTAGAGCATATTTTTAGATAATTTAAAGTTTCGTAGTTGGGAATTTTTTTACTTATGTCTATGTTAATATCACCAATTACCAGTATATTTTTGAAGGTTTTGATTAGTTGATCTAAATTCTTATCTAATTCTTTACAAAAGCTGCCTTTATCAAGATGGGGGGGTCTGTATATTGATAGTAATATGAGTTTATCTTCTTTGTTACCTTTCCCATTATGCTTTATTTCGCAAGTTATATTTTCGTAATTTGTTGTGTTAATTAAGTGTTCTGTAATGTTGAGGTTACTTTTGTAAAATATAATGATGCCGCCTCCTCTTTTTTCAGTTCTAAGTTTATAAATAGTTTGAAAATTTTGGATTTGATACCAGTTCATTTCTGAGTTTTTAATGTTCACTTCATTCAAAACAATAATGTCAATTAGATCCAAGAATTTACTAATGCTACAAATGAAGTAATCAAAGTTTTTCCTTAAGCTTCTGATATTTAAACATAATATTGTCATTCGATCAGATTTGTACAAGGTAGTCTTACCTGACTCGTACCAATCATCAATACTATGGAAAGAGTTTGATTTTTGTTCGTTTGTCATTCTATCGGCCATTTTTTTTTTTTTTTTTTTTTTTTTTATAGCTTTGTTAGGTCTTCTTCCTTTGTTATTTTGAGGATTCTAGATGTTGTATCCTTTCTCACTAATATCTTGCTGTTTTTTACCCAAGTGAATTTATAGCCCTTTGCTTTTGCTGTTTGCTTAGATTTCCAAAATAGTTCTTTTTTCATTTTTGTAAGATTATCGTTCATGTAGATTTTGGAATAATCATTATCTTGATAAATGTCATTGTTTTGTAGTATTTTTCTCTCCTTCATTTTGGTTATCCAGATTTCTTTGGCTTTCAAAGATGTGAATTTTATGATAATAGGTTCAATTTTCTCCTTATTGTATGTTTGGACCCTGTGAAAGACATCAATGTTGTTTAGTTGATCAGTTGTTTCTAGTTTATCAGCTATTTTCTCTATAATGCTTTTGAGGTTTTCGTTGGGATAAGCCTTTACACCATCGATTTCTAAATTATAGGCTCTAAGTCTTTCTTCCAGGTTTTGCACTTGGTCCACCAGTATTTTTGTTTTTTCTGCAGTAATATTGTTCTTAACTTCAACTTGAGTTACTTTTTCAGTCACCTCCATCATTTGTTTATCGTTTGTTTTGAGTCTTTGTATAAATATAAATAAATATAATAAATATAATCTTTATTTCAATCTTATCTTCAGTAGTTATATTTGCAGCAGTA
>JAFIDM010005921.1:0-11458 GCA_023159025.1 Thereuonema tuberculata
CCCCCATTAAGGCGCTTTAGGTTTTCCTAAAGTGAGCCTTTACGAGAGAACATATCCTTTGCTACACCGTAAGAAATGTTTTGCAGGCGTGCCCACACATTGATCTGGGGGTGCTATTTTTGTTTATTTCAATTGAAACACAAAAATAGCACCCTTAGATCAATGTGTGGGGTCTCCTGCAAAACATTTCTTATGGTGTAGCAAAAAGGATATGTTCTCTCGGAAAGGCTCACTTTAGGACCATCTAGCGTTTAATGGGGCGTTTCCGGATATGGGTTCATTAGGAATATATTGATCTTTAGCCATGCCCCTACACATGGTTTGAATATTATACACGAATTTTGCAACGCCTTGTATAAACAATGATCGGCCACTTTATTAGGTGCACCCCTGCTGTGCGCACAAATGCTGTGTCTCTCGACAACTCTTCAAGCCGGTGGGGGCAGTGTTATGGTGTGGGGGATGTTTTCCTGGCACACGTTGGGTCCATTTATAACTCTGGCGGTACGTCAGGATGCTAGAGCATACCTAAACATCGTAGCTGACCAATTGCAACCGTATATGTTAACTGTTTATCCGCATGCAGATGGCTACTTCCAGCAGGTGCACAAAGCCCGCATCACTATGGGATGGTTTGAGGAACATGACGATGACTTTTCCTTGCTGCAGTGGTCCGCTCAGTCCCCGGATCTCAGCCTGATTGAAAATTTGTGGGATGAGCTGTTCGCTCCAGGACTACATCTCCATCAAATCTTCAGGACTGCGTGGCACACTCATGTCTGCATGGTACACAATACCTTCACAACGTTTTCAGCATCTTGTGGAATCCATGCCTCGACGAATTCAGGCTGTTTAGAGGGCTGAAGGAGGCACAACACGCTACTAGGTAGGTGTATCTAATCAAGTGGCCGGACAGTATTTATATATATATATATATATATATATATATATGGTGGGGTTACAAAGACGTGTATTTTCTGTATTACTTAACGGATACTGTCATGACATCTCTCAATTGGAATTGCAACTGTCCAAGTTTGATGTGCGTCACAGAAAGTCCCTAAATGTGCGCACCTATTATCACTGGGCACACATCCAAGCAGTGGTCTAATTCCTATCAGACTCGACGAAGCATCTCCGCTATGAGTCTGAGTCGATGAGAATTTTGTCAAAAATTACAAAGTAGAATGTTTCATAAAAACTTTCTTGAAAAGAGAAAAACTTTTTTGACTGCTGACTTCAGGGGATTAAATATCAATGCACTGCTTGACTTTCTTTTTAATTCTTTATAAAAATATGTGTTAGAACGACTAATGAATGTGATCTACCTTCGCTACATTTACAGTCTTTCAGTTAGATATTCGGATATTTGTTTTATTAAAAGCAGTTCTGCACTTATACCTAATATTTCTACCTAATATTTCTGTATTAGATATTTTCCGCTGAGAAATGGATAATTTTCAACTATTGCTAATTGGATATGATAATAATGCATTTTTATGCTGACATTGATATAGCAAGTATTTCTTCACTCTGGTCTATTTTAGGTGAAGATTACTTTTCCCTCGAATACATAATGTAACGGACAAGAACTGAATGGCAAAAGTTGATGCTTAAGAATATTAATTCAAATATCTTGTAAAGTGATTTTAAGTCATTGACTTTCAGTTTTTATACGGAAAAGACGCCTAGATGTGTGTTCTAGGTATTTAAAATCATTTATATAAACTTGCAGGGAATTATAAGTTTATTGAAAGCAAGAGTTATTTGCATCTATTTATTACATACAGGGCCGTCGCGTGGTTTGTTGGCGCCCGGGACAAGATTTCGTCAGGCGCCCTATACTTGATATTTGCGCCCCCCCCCCCCCCATCCCAAAAATCTACAACCAAAAAAAAAAAAAAAGAACGGAATTTCCAATTTTTTTTTATTTTTGCCGTGCCGCGGCGCCCCCTGGCCGCAGCGCCCAGGGCGATCGCCCCGGTCGCCCCGCCCACGCGAAGGCCCTGATTTTATATATATATAAATAACGTAAAAATACTTTTATAATATTGTTGAATGATAAGTAAAATATTATGATTGAATTGTGTTACGCTTTAAACCAAATTTTAAAATTACCAGAATAAATTCCTTGGTGATAACCAAAGATTCTAGATTGCATTGAAATCTAATTTGTATTACATTTTCTTTTTAGCATCTAGACATGATAGAATCCGCAAAGTTAAAGAAAAGTAAGAAAAGTGTTGATTCCAGGAGAGGAGTATCCAAAGCTAGTAAAGCTGCTATGAAACACGCTGTTTCTTCACAACAAACCGTAGTTCAGGGAAGCAGTGACATGATCTATAATCCTAACTTAGTTATGTGTGTCATTGTTCACTTTCATAAAAAAGAAACTCTTCCAATGACCAATGCAGAGTTGGTAAGTATCTTAAATGTTGTATCTGATACAATACACTTTTATTGTTATTCGTGACGTAAACCGGATTTACACGAAGCAGTTTTTCTCTTATGCAAATTGGTTTTCAATTGTCGCTCAGATTACTTGGCACCTGAACATAGATACGTCGAGTTCTAGAACGCAGCCTCAAGTTCATTGAAAGCTTTGATGTTTTTATGCCAGACAACCATCGCCTATCAGCTGTATGCTGCTGTAGCATTTCTATTAAGATTTGATTTGAAGTAGAATTTCGCTCTGAAATAGCACAGATATAGTAATATATCTAAATAAAAATCTCTTCATTTTCCTTGATAACTTTGTTATATTTCTAACAATAAGATTCGTTTGCTTTGCTTCGATTACAGTGTCATGATACTAAATGTAATTAGGATTTAAGGACCCCTTTAATATGCAGACGCTTTTGGATTGCTGTATTGTAGACTTACAGCAATTCCTAACCCTCTAGTGAATTTCGGGTCTGTAGGTTAGTTCGAGGTTCTCCCGCCTTTAAGCCCAGGGACAAAATCCAGTTTTGCTTTATAAAGGGTAGGGTGAAATGCAGGACTCATCTGAAAGATAAAAACCGAGGGACAATTCCCTGATCTTTCGTAGACATTGAACGCCATTCATCTTACAGTATACCAGTGTCTATAGTTTTGGTTCACCTTTTGAATGTAATCAGCTGTTTAAATTTTATTGTAATTATAATTCATGTTATTAAATACTAGCCTATAGCTAATCCAAAGACAGGAGAACATCAGATTGGCAGCTTAACAAAGATTTTCAGTGTCGTGAGCTATTAGAAGCGTCGTGAAAAATGCTTTATTAAAATCGATCTGCCATTAATTTCGTTCGATTAAGTCTATGGCTAAATACTTTCAGTCGTTCCAATAGTACTATGCAGTACCAATTAGTATTTTAATTAACTATGAAATTCTGAAACTGAAAAGTAATGTTTTTATAATTAACTAGTTTCTTCAGTTTCTTGAGAATATTTAAAATGCTGAAACTGAACATTATTTCATTCTCCCTGCAAGTTCACGATACAAACTTTTAAATATTTTTAATGACTTTAATTAAAGTAAATAATGTAGGATTTTGCATTGACATTCATCATCACAGGCCTGCTATTGAGATTATTATGTATCATTATGTTGACTTCAAAGACAGCAACTGGGAAGTCTCGAAGTCTTAACTATTTTGAATTACATATTTTAACAAAATGTCTTGATAACGGAAGCGTTTAGAAGCATATGAAATGAACATAGGTAACGAAGATATTTAAACGTATTAACACTTCGTCAATTGCACTACCTGTCAAGATTCATATGCGATCTTTCGATACCATTTAAAAACAAATTTAAGTTTTTACAAAATCACAAATTACATTCTCTGTAGAGACAGAAAAACATTGTTTACAAATCACAAGTTACTAATAAGCTAACTTTTGCATCTAAGAACAAATACAATTGTAATATTGGAATATTTCCCATTATAATTGGGACTATGTTGCAGATCTGGCTGTGGTTACTTATTGTAACGAAACAAAAGGTAGAATTTATGTTTATGGTATTGTTAGAAGCTTAACCTTGTCTTCAGGAAAAGAAAGTAATTCATTGAAATTATTTATGAAATTGGAAAAGGAAATTATATTTAAAGATTAAATAGAATAACATGTGATTCCAAATAGAAATAAATCCTTAAATAATTCTGTCCTTGTAACTTCAAGTTAAGAGAAAAATTCCCAATGAAACGACGTCAATATAAATAAGAATTAAAAAATAGTGGATGACGAATTACGGATTGGAACGTTGTATTTTTCAATATGTTTATTTATTGAAACTAATATTATGTTTATTAATTGAGTCTAGAAGGGTTGTAACACTGTTTGATTTACAGAATTTTCAAATAAGTTGATTTCTTTAATCTGTTCGTTTTACTCTCTTACTTAAGCACTTTCTACTCCCCTCAGCAGTTTCCCTGAAATATTATAATAGTTTAAATACAAAGAACAGAACCCTCAAAACAGAACTGCTTAAATGGTAAGGATTTCGATTTGTGTTTTAGTAATAGTTTGATGATCATTTCTTTTAACAGGAAGAAATCGATGGGATTTTGAAGAACTACAACATGTGCATGTCTCTCTCCCACACTGCTTTCTTAACGCAGATTCGAGATTGTCCTTTAGAACCACCCCCAATTAATAACGCTATTCCAAGGTACAAGTTAATCAGAAGAGAACTCTGGGATCCCGACTACTTAGTAACAAGTAAGCTCAGCAAGAATTCCCTGAACTCTTTAAGTAATTGGTTCCGATCAACATTTTGAAATGCTTTTGAACTTAGATCTATCATTTTTGTACACGCAACGATGCACAGCTTCCGAAGGGTGTTACAGTGTTGTTTCGCCTTAGCTTTTTCAACATTGTAGAGAATATAAATTTTAAATCTAAATGAAATTTTTAATCATAACTGCACAAATTCATTTCTTCTGTCTACTTAAGGTTACTCAAAACAAATTATCTTAGAAAGCTGAGATTTCTAATATAGTTTGGAGGCTTTTCTAAATAAACTTCCTTTGCATTTTGTTTAACATTAGCCCAATAAGAGAAAAACCTAAGCACAAAAACTGACAGTTTATTGGACAACATCTATGCAAATACTTCGATAGTTGGCACAGCAGATTTTAATTCTTTTTAGTTCCTTACATTAGAACTTTTGTCGATTTGATTCGTGCCCAGTTTATTTAAGTACTAGAACACGTTTGCGAGTGAAATCACGTGAATTCTTTGAATATAGAAAAGATGTAACTTAAAAAAAGAGAGAATGGCACTTTATTATAATTTCCTCATTAGATTTAAATGCGTCGTAATCCTTTGCTAATCTCGAAATTCTGATTTCGAAGATTTACTTTTGTATTTATTTGCTGCTTCAGAGAGATTTTAGTTTGAAATGCCAAGTCCTAAAATTACATTTGGTGCAATCAATATAATATTCATATAATATTAAAAACCAAGTCATAAATAAATTAATTTTGAATTTTGGCAAGTCGGTGTAAAATGGAAGTCTGGTCTGGAAGTAAAAAAGCAGACAGATTATCCTTGTGTATTCTCTTCAGGAATATTCAATATCGTAAAAGAGGGATTTCAACAATTGACCTGGATCTAATCGTTGATCCTCGTTAAGGATTGTTAGATTAATCTTATTAGGAGACTGTAAACAAATATCAAGAAGTATTTACTAACTGTTAAGTTAGAAGTGATCAAAGAATAAAGAAAAAGGCGTCTTGGAAAGGAAAAAAGCGAACTGACTTGTAAACACCATCTGAAAAAGATCGCTACCTTTGGCGCAAAAAAAAAAAAAAAAAAAAAAAAATATGAGCCAATTTTGTCAAAATTATTTTCTTCGTAATTTTTTTGCCATCATGAGGTTTCTCCCCCTTTTACAATGGTTTTCCCCCGATTTGAATCCTGTTTTTCATTGGTGTATATGCTTTCACCTCCATTTTAAAATCGACTTACCGTCTGTGATCTTTTGGTGTCTTAGTACGTTGACATGCCGGGATTCGGTTCTCATCTGGGTTTCGTGGTGGTCGACGATCCGCGCTGGGCAGGTTTTCTCGGGGTTCTCCCGTTTCCCCTGTACTTCTCCCACCATACTTTCTCAGTCTTTCTCTCCATCTTTCCTTATTTCCGTGGGATAGTACAATAGATCTCCGGTCGCAGTGTTTGGCTTCTCTGCCACCCACATTCACTACATAACATAACATAGTACGTTGACAAAGAGTCCTGTATCAGGACTCGAAACTGTGTCCGCTGTTAAGCCTATTTTGTTTTTTTTAAAGTGTGTTAATTGTTAAGTTTATAATTATTTTCATTAGTTTGAGCCGTCTTCGGAAATTCATCAGTTTTTACTGAGTGAGGATTGAGATGACATCAAAGACTGAAGTTGTGGGTAAAGTATCTTGAAATTCTCTTTCACCTTGATATCAGCTTGCAGTCAGATTGCAGTGACGAAAATGATATCAATATCATCGAGCTGCCTTCGACGAAGTCAGCGAACTTTCGAATGGCATTGCTTAACATCATGATGAATTTCTAAAAATGGCCTAAAGTTGTCCACTGGATGAATATATTAGACTTCTTTTAGATCTAGATGTTTTGCTGCTTTGTTTTATCCTCATTCTAAACTAAAATACATTTGTTGTAAGTAGATTCCAATAATAACACATTTTATTTTTCTTTAAAAATTATAGAAAAAGTAGTTCATGAAAAAATCGAATGCATTGGTGTACAGCCAGTTACATCATGGCTTCAGTATCAAAAGTATGCACAACCAGACAGCAGAGATCCCTTAGAGTAAGTATTCACAGGCTGATAGCAGTGTCACACGACAAACAAAGAATTCTTACGCTATCTTCTTCCTCTGATTTTTTTTCCAAATTTGATATTTCAGTGAAATTAATTGAGTAATTAGCTACTTTTTCTAATTCTTCGATTTTTTTTTCCAATTTATGTATTATAAAAGCTGAAGAAATACCCAAAATTTTAACATACAGAGTACTCCTAAATCATATCATAAGTTTGTTCTAGCCAAGTATATTTCTGAAGAAAATCAAATTTTAAGGAATTTTTTTCGGGATTTTTCCTTGGTAAATCATGTAATAGTGCAATTTTTGTTTTTTGTCTTTTTATTTTTCAGAATCAACAAAATAAAAAAAAAAAAAATATCTTTCACATTTTAAATGGTTATTTTAAAACCGTTAAAAAAGTGTTCAAAAAATAAATTTTGTGCAATTTCTTTGCTTATATTGTAAGTTTCATATTGATAGCGTTATTAGTAAAACTACTGTAAGTCATGTGACATAACCCAAACCAGGATCCAGCAGAAATTTTTCCATCAGGGTAGGGGAGCAAAATATTTTTGCAATTTATTTTACACTGTAAAATCCTATAAATTAAGTGAAGTAAAATGATAACTTATAAAATTCATCATTTCCGAAATATTTGTTTATCCTCTTACGAGAAAGAAATTAAATGAATTATTAAATTTGAAAATTCCAGGGTTTGGAGCAAGCACCCCTTCTAGTCTTTGATTCAAACTTTCCTTAGTGTTACCTGTTATATCACAAAACCATTTTTACTACTTCATGGGTTTGCCTTTTAGTTTTAGCAGTCACGAACACAAGATAACCACACTATATGTATTGGATGATACATTTTATTCTCAGTCTTTCTCTCTGCTTCTTACTTTATTCTGACCAAATATGTGCATATAAAATGCAAAATAAGCGTTGTTTTACTTCATCGCAGTTTGGACGCTATACACAATACAATATCTCTGCCGCGCATATACCCCGGTAAGTGTATTTTCCAAAGGTGAAAAATGTTTAAAACTGCGTTTACAACTCTGAGGTCAGCCCGACTTCTAAGCCCTGCCCCCTGAAAACCCGTGAAGAGATGACGATTTTTTTGTTACTTATTTGTAGTTAAAACAATGCCCTAAAAGCTCTAAAAAGTTTGTATCAAAAGCTATAAAAACAACGTCAGGATAAGGTTTTGAAGATAGGAAAAACGTCCAAAAGGGGAAATTTCTATCGGCCGCCATTTTGAAACGCTAAATTATATTATCATCAGATTCGATATTCGTCACATTTTGATGATAAAAAAATGTTTCCATATTCGTAACTCCCACCACCACCCGGCACTGGCGCTGCAATCGCCGTGCAATCAGCTAGCCAACTCAAGTCAGCCTTGTGCGGTCATAGTGTGCGTATCTCCAGTTAATTTCTCTTCGAAGTTTTGATTATTTTCGCAATTCTTTGGAATTATCTTTGTAATAAAACAAGTGAACATGGCAAAGATAAACATGGCAAAAAGGAAAGATGTGAAAGCCACAATTGAGTAAAAAAAAAAAAATTATTGCTAAGTTTGAAAGTGGACAAAGTGTTTCCACCTTATGCCGAGAACTACTTTAGGTAGCGTAATAATCGATTAAAACGGCTGATGTGGCAAAAGGTGTGAAAATCCTTGCTACTAGAAGATCACAAATGACTGAAGATATGAAAAATCTCTTATTGTTGTGGATTACTGAGAAGCAAACGGCTGGTGATAGTATTTCAGAATCTCTCATCTGTGAAAAAGCAAAGAAGTTATTTGACGACCTGCAGCAAAATAGTCCAGGAACCAGTGGTGAATTTATGGCAAATAGGGAAAAATTTAAAAGATGAACGGGCACTCGGTGTGATTAGACGTGGAGAGGCTTCGAGCTCGAATACAGAAGATGCTAAACAGTTTGTTGAAGATTTCAAAAAGTATGTACACACTGAGGGATTTATCTCTCAATAAGTTTTTAATTGTGATGAAATGGGTCTATTCTGCAATAAAATGTCTAAAAGAACCTAAATCACAAAAGAGGAAAAAGCATTGCTCGGACATAAACCAACGAAAGACAGATTAACACTCATGCTTTTGGTAACGCTAGTGGTGACTACAAAATCAAACCATTACTGGTTTACCACTCAGAAAACCCTAGACTTTTTAAGAAGAATAATGTCATAAAAATAACTTAAATATAATGCGGAGGGCTAACTGTAAAGCTTGGATTACAAGACAGTTTTTTTCTGCAGTGGATTCACGAAGTGTTTGCCCCAAGTGTGAAAGCTTATTTAGAAAGTCCTAATTCACCTGTGAAGGTTTTGGACAATGCTCCTACTTATCCTCCTAGTCTGGAAGTCGTTTTGATGGAGGAACACAGTTTTATTCTTATTAAATATTTACCACCAAACACAACTCCTCTAATCCAGCCCATGGATCAGCAGGTCATTGCCTGCTTCAAGAAACTTTATACAAAAGCTCTGTTTCAAAGGTGTTTTGATGCGACATCGGAGACAGAACTTATGCTGAAAGAATATTGGAGAAATCATTTCAATATCCTCCATTGTGTGAGGGTAATCGATAAGACATGGGAAAAGTGTCTTCTAAGACAATGAACTCGGCCTGGTAGAAACTATGGCCAGAATGTGGGTCAGAAAGAGCCATTCAGGGTTTTGCGACACAACCTGTTGTTGATGAAATTGTGTGTCTGGGTAGGTCCTTGGGCGTTTGGAGATTGATAATGAGGATGTAGAGGAATTGGTGGAGGAGCATGGAAGGGAACTCACTACAGAAGAATTGTTGGAGCTTCGTAAAGAACAAGAAGCTGGAACAATGGAGAACATTTCGTCCGGTGAGGAAGACTAAAATAAAGGCTCCATAGCTACTGCTGACATGAAGGAAACGTTGTCTAATTGGGTCAAAACGCAGAATATGGTCGAAACGGGCGCCCAAATGCTGCCGTGGTCAACCAAAACATAAATGCATTTAATATAATGTGATTGACTACTTGAGGAAGGTTTTAAAAAACAGACAGAAACAGGTTGCAACATTGGAGAAGTTCTTTGTTAATCGAGTGCTACTGAATCATCGGCAAAACGAAACCCATCACCAGAATTGGAGTTACCTGAGGTTTTAATTGATGGCGACTCTCCTAAACAATAATAACTTTCTGACTCTTCCGCTTCTACCATCATCTCTGCCCAGTACAATAAAGTTTGATAAAATTTTTATTCATTGAAACAATGAATGTTCCATTTTTGTTCCATTTATGTTCCATTTTTTGGGAATGGGAACGGATCAATTGAATTTCAATTATTTCTTTTATGGGAAACGTTTATGGGCAGAATCTACTTTACAATTTCTGTTGTTCGTCTTCGCTTATTTCATTCTCCTACGTGTCCTTCGATTCCATTTTAGTTTCTTTATAATGAGTACAATGTAAGTCACTTTAGTTTGTAATTTCGTTTGCGGCTTCGTCTTGCCATTTCTTATCTTCTTATACTTTACCTAAATTCTTTTCTTGGTCAAGATCCATTCTCCTTTCTGTATTTGATAAATACCGGTTAAACATTACTCATTTTAGGTACAGTGACATTTATCTTTTAGTACAGTACTATTCCTATCAAAAATAATCCATGGAAATTTGATTAAACTTTTAAATTCTTTCATTATGCTTTCATCCATAGAATTTGTTACCCAAGACACACATTCTGCTAAATTCTTCCAATTCTCCAACAATTGATGTTGGATTTTCTTCTGTTTTATGCTTTTCTATTTTATTGGTGAATCAATGGAAGTTAACCTTTATTTTCTTTTAGTTTATCTTTAATTTTAGATTTTTAATAGCAAATTCTTGACAAAAATCAATCCCTGACAGACCGGGAAGAGAGGAGGGGTTTAGGGAATTGTAACACTTCCTCTCAATGACCGACGATTTTTCCTCTTTATTGAGACCTCATTCTTTATTCGAGACTACTCCCAGATAATGATTGCCAAAGACAGCTGTCCTGGATGTCACTTAATAAAACTTAAGTCTCACCTGTTGTTGTTTAAGATTGTAATTGTTTAACATAATTGATTTACTCTGCAAAAAACCCACAAAAGGAATTATACCTTTTATGAATTTCAGGGATCATAAGCACAGACCAGTCTCCAAGGTTTTAAAAACACTTGCGGACTATATGGCAAATCCTGATGAACATTTACCTGTGTTAAAGGATCCTTCTATGTCATTTGGAAGTATGGTAAACTAATCAAAAGTTTATTTATTAATTTATTTACTGCAAACTTGCATTATAAAAACTGTAAAAATCCGCGATAGACATTTGCCTTGCTAAGGTTCCGAATATACTTCATTGGCTTACATTTAAAAGCTAGCATTTTGCTTAATTTGGTTAATCCATGCATGTTCTGAAAATTTCACTCTTATACAAATATTAATTCACTTTACTTCCAATAGTTTATTACCTCTAGTAATCATTACATTTAATTGTATCAGCATTTTATTTTTTATAACTTTTTAGTTGTATCAATATTTCATTAAAATTATTTGTTTTAGATAAACAATTTACAGAAGCAAGAGAATGTATAAAAGGGGATAGGAATACAGAAATCACCAGATAACAAATGAAAATTGGCACTGATAT
>JAFIDM010005922.1:0-11457 GCA_023159025.1 Thereuonema tuberculata
TTTTAGACGTTTTTCCTTTAGACTTTTCCTTCAGAGCACAGCACACGTTAAAAAAAATTTCTCCTTCAAACATTAATTTAAAATGAAGTTAACAATGTTTTTAATTTGAAAAAAAATTCAATAAGAAAAGCAGTGGAACCTATACGATTATAAACTAAAAACATAAAAATACATTAAAAATAAAGGAAAAGAAATTCGTGTGCTTAGTAGTTCTTAGTGACGAAATAATTATTAGCCAACAAACCAAATGTAAAGTTAACAAAATATAATTAACAATATAAAATATAAAAACATACATACACGTTCAGGAGCTTTTGAGCTGCATTTGCGGCGCTCATTTTCCACAATTTTACAAAACGTACGGTCTACATATATTTTGGAAAAGTAAATTATGATTAATTATTAAATTATTTACGCATCAAGGAACAATTATTACTTCACCACTGTATATATGTAGGACCGCGCCTTTTGTAAGATTGTTCAAAATGAGCGCCGCAAAATCAGCTGGAAAGCTCCTGAACATGTATGTATCTTTTTATATTTTATAATGTTAATTATAATTTGTTAATTTAAACTTTGGGGTGTTGGCTAATTTCGTCACTTTGAACTAATTTTTATTTTATTTTATGCTTAGTTGTAAGATTTTATTAAAAGGGCTAATATTAAATTTTAATATCTTCTATATTCCGTAAAAAATAAAAAAAAAAGTTCTGACTTAGCAACATTGTATAAAGAAATGCAAATAAACATATCTGGAACATGTCGTAGGTGCCCACTTTTTTAAAGTTAATGCAGTTAATTTTTTTACGTATACTTCCGAAATTCGTTGGAAAGTCGAAAAATATGTTTGAGCAGCTTTTTGAAGGATTTCCACAAATTTGGCTTGGGGGATGAAGGCTTGTAAGTTCAACGACAAATGCTGGATTTGATTAGTTAGTAATTTGACTTTCTTGTTAAATATAAGAGCCTATGGGAAAAAACTTTTTTCCTTAATTGGGCAAGTGCTCGTTGAATTTGCGGAGAACGTTCACCTACGTTGTTGAAAGATAAACTTGGATGGTCTAGGTCCCACTTCTTACATGCGTTGTTGAACAGCAAGGCAGTTTTTACGGCCGTTAACTTCAGTTGACTTCTGAAAAACTGGTTCACCATATATTGCTGGGTCCAAACATTGTATCACAGAAAATGATGAATAACACAGATACGACCGATGAAGTTTAGAACAATGAAGTCTGTTAAAAGAATTAAGATATGGAAGTTGAATAAGGAAGAAGTTAAACAAGATTTTAAAGAACTGATAACGACAGGATTGCCAAGAGAAGGTACTACAGGAGTTGAAGAGGAATGGCCAAAGTTCAAGATAGCTTTTGTCGAGGCAGCAGAAAAAGTATGTGGGAGAACCTCAGGAAGGGCTAACCAGAAGACAAAGCGAAGTGAATGGTAGAACGAGAATACAGTAAAAGCTGTGAGGGAAAAGAACAAAGCATGGAGAGAATTGTGGAAAAGCAGGAAAATAAAAGATGGAGAGGAGATAATAAAGAAAGGCTTATATGAGAATAAGAAAAAGGAGTGCAGAAGAATAATACGGGAAGAGAAAGAGAAAGCATGGGACGAATTCACAAAGAAACTGGAAGAAGATGTAGAAGGGAACAAAAAACTTCTATACAGAATGATCAGAAATAAGAGAAAACCAACAGAAGGGGGAAATTCAATTGAGACAGCTGCGGAGATAAGGAAGCTGTGGGAGAGCTATTTTAAAAATCTTTTGAACAACAAAGAACAGGAAAATGAGCACGCCAAGGGAATCCAAGTGGAGATAAGTAAAGGTGGATGGTCAAAAGGAAACCCACCATCATGGCAAGAATTGGAAGAGGCAGTAAAAGTAATGAAAAATAATAAGGCAGGTGGACCGGATGAAGTTACTATAGATATGGTGAAAGCTGCAGGACCGGTGGGAGCACAATGGTTGTATAGAGTGATGAGGACAGTTTGGGAGGAAGGCACAGTACCTGAAGATTGGGGAAAAGGAGAAGTGATACCGATCTTCAAGAAGGGGAACAGGAGACTGTGTAAGAATTATAGAGGAATCACCTTGATGAGCCAATGCGCTAAAGTGTTCGAAAGAATTCTCCTGAACAGAATGAAAACTAAGTGCGAGAGATTGTTAGGTGAAGAACAACATGGGTTCCGGCCAGGGAGAAGTACAATCGATTTGATTTTTTCAGTGAGACAGATGGTGGAAAAGAAGTGGGAATTTGGGAAGAAAGTGTATATGGTGTTCATCGACATAAAAAAGGCCTACGATATGGTGAACAGGAAATACATATGGCAAAGTCTAGAGGAACTGGGAGTGGATCCATACATAGTGAACTGGATAAGAGAAATATATAGGGTGAACCGATGTAGAGTAAGAACCACAGAAGGGCCAACTGGTTGGTTTGAAATCCAGAGAGGATTAAAGCAGGGGAGTGTTTTGTCGCCAATGCTGTTCAATATAATAATGGAATGGGTAGGAAGAAAGGTTAAGGAAAACTTACAAAAACAGAGTAAAGACACAAAGCATATGATCTTCGCAGATGACATTGTAATATGGGGTGAGAAAATTGTTGACATACAGAGGGAATTGGATGAATGGACTCTACAACTGAAACTAGTGGATCTTGAAGTTAGCGAAGAGAAAAGTGAAGTGATGGTGGTGGGACGGGACAAAAACCTGGAAAGGGATATCTGCATAAACAACAGGGCATTGAAGATCACAGATAGATTTACTTACCTAGGGACCGAAATAACAAGTGATGGTAGAGTGGAGCATGAAATCACAAGACGGTTGGAGAAAGGGGGAAAGCTATACCAGGGAGTGAGACACCTGATATGGGATAAGAAAGTCCCAAGGAAGGCAAAAGAAATAATCTATAAAATGTATTACGTGCCTATAGTCACCTATGCAGCGAAGACATGGGTGATGAATGCTAGAGACTGGAGTAGACTTCAAGCTGGGGAGATGAAGTTTCTTAGAGGTATAGTAGGGAAGACTCGATTAGATAGAATGAGAAATGAGGATATCCGGGAGGAGTTGGGGGTAAAAAGTTTGAGGAAAAAGGTGGAAGAGGGAAGGCTGAGGTGGTTCGGGCACGTGAAAAGAATGGAAGATGGTAGGACTCCTAAGGTTTGGCATGAGTTAAAAGAAGGAGGGAAGAGACCAAGAGGGAGACCGCGTAAACGATGGCTGGATGATGTGAAGCACAGCCTGGAAGAGAGAGGCATCCCATGGGAAAGAATATGTAGAGAAGAGGCTTGGAAGAACAGGGAGAGGTGGAGAGGCTTAGTTAATTCCTAGACCCACAGTTGGTGGAACGGGAAAGGATATGTATGTATATAAAATGATGAATAACACTAAGACGGTGATTTTTATCATCGAGAATAAGTTAAAATTTTTTACATTTGCACTTGAACAGAATGGAACAAACGACCCAACACACAAATTTAAAAAGTTTTAAAAAATAGATTTAAAACATATTTAAAACTTGAAACAAGTTTTAAAGAGGAGGAATCCTGGTTGTGACGTTTCTAATGTCTTTAATTCAATTTTTATGTAATTTTAATTTTTAATCTCTAATAAATAGTCTAGTCAAGTGTACAGGCGTTAAGAAAAATGACAATAACATTAACAGAACACGTTAAAAACCCTATGAGATTAAAAATACATCAGGACCGGTTTCGTTCTATATTAACGTGGCGTCCTCGACTGCGTTACAATTAAAGAATACAAGTTCTTAAATACAATATTTGGATGTGAATGCTAGGCTGGCACCTGGGAACCAATTGTGGGATTTGAAAAAACAAAAAACAAAACAAAAAACAGACGGGGTTGGGTGAAGGTTAACGTTGTATTAAAGTAGATTTATGAAATACATATTCTGCTATGGTCGGAACAGAAATATAATCACTAGTTACGATTAGTTCAGTTCAAGATATATAATAATTCCTTATTTGCGTAGAAAGTGATTTGACTCTCTACACAAAATGGATGGTGATGTGAAGTTAATGGAATGGGTAATAAGAAGGATGTGTGCCGCGGTGGCATAATTCATGTCTTTAATTATGATTGCGTTAACATGCTTTGGTTAACATGCTGTATAACATCCATTATATTCGTGTGGTGATTAAATTTTACAATTGGGACATGACACTTAAAAAACACATGTTTAAAAAAATTCTCCATTACATGTCCAAGTTCGGTTTCCTTCGTCAGATGACACATGGAACAAAATGGAAAAAATCTTAGTTTTGTAAATTACACTCATTTACATCACGAGAAAATAAGTGATTGTCCACACATTTAATCATATCCCACATTGCACTACTTTATTTATTCTTTATAAACATATCTAATTCGATATACACGAATTCAGATATAAGTTGCAACTGTAGACCAATCATATGACTTTTAGGCTTCTATACAGAGCGTAGCTCATATCAGCAGAAGCCTTATATCCCCGCTCTGTCTGTCCGTCCATCGCGAGAAATTCATATCTCAGGAACGAAAAATGCTACTGACATGATATATACATCCTTAAAAAGGTCTTGCCAAGACTAGCTCATAGCCGTTGAGAATTCGTTACTAGCTTATATGATTCTAAAGTTATAGGCCTCCTAAGGAATAATGATCTTTATGTATAAGTTTTGTTAAAATCCATAATAAAAAATTAAAATTTTATGAAACTGAATAATTCAAACTATTGCGAAAATATCTGATTCCCATTCAGGGAACTCTGTTTTCAAATCTATTCTCATGCAACTTACTACCAGTTTGTGGACATTTTACCTTGAGATTTCCCATATTCTTTTCCTCAGACTAAAAAAATTAAACAAGAGTAGTATTCATAATAGAGCAGTCACAAACTGTAAGAACTCAAAAGTGTTTGATTTAGTTCAGTTAGTTTTAGTTTAATTCTTTGTAAGGAGGGAAGAGGAAGTTAATTTCTCTGTCTCCAAAAAGTTGTTAATACATAAAACTTATTTAATAATAAAGATGGGAAGATTTTTTAAGAATTGGAAGTCTTAAAATGTTATTTAATCTTGTGATTTCAGATAATGCTAGTTTATTTGCAAATATATACAAATTTAAATTATCAAAATATTAATAACAGATGGAAATAAAGACATTGTTGTAAATTTGCAGAGTTTCTTTTTGGGTTTCTATATTTACTTTGTAAGTTAATTATAATTTTTATTCAGAATTTTCGTTTACGTACTATTAAAATTTCGGTCTGGGACTGTACTGCAAAAAAAAAAAAAAGTGTATCATTGACTCTGCATTAAACATTTTTCAAAATCAAATTATTTACGAAGAAATTATTGGGTATTTTTTTCTTATCTTCTGCTGTTTTCTAGTAGATTCCTGTTGAAATAAGCTGGTAATTAATTAATTTAAAACCTTATGCATTGTAAGTATTCTAAAAAACGAGAAAAACAAAAATTTTCATGAAACTGGCGATTATATAATTACAGATAAATATTTAAAAAATAATCTGTAAGTTACTAATAATTATCATGAAACAAATGATAAAATAAGTGAGTATGTTTCTGTATTTTGGTATCTGTTGTATTGTCTAGAGATCAAAGGAAGTTAACCAAAAAGGAAGAAGGTAATGCACAAGAGGTGAGCATAGTTGTTAAGAGGATTATTATTGTAATCTTATTAAGGGAGGATACTTTTAAAAAGCGAGGAAGGAATACAAGGATGTGAAGTCATTGATTGTAGCATCATCAAGTATCAGGGATATCAATTACGAAATTGCATTAAGGGAACCTTGGCGAAGAATAAATACAAATATTATTGCCGAAGGAAAAGCATAATTTTATTGAATTATTTTGAAAAATGAAATTTGGTATTAAGAACATTATTTTTCGCTTCTGATAATACTTTGCTAAGCCAGCAAGTGGAACCTGTATTCTTTGGCGGCAAAATACAAAAGCGTGATGTCCGTGAAGATTCCGAACGGGATTTTGTTTAGCAACAGGGATGAAACCAATGATCACAATACAATTTCAAATTACTGATATCGAAACGTCAGAGTATCGTTGATTATAACATAAAAACAAAACATTTTATAATTATACGATAATTCTCTTAATTTTTCAGCCATTATAAACTTTTCATTGCTGAATATGTTAAATTATTCAAAAGTGATCAATTAAAAAAATTTTCAATGATAGATAATTCTCATACCGCGTCCGCACAGAATTTCGCTGAAACGACTTCAGGGAATTATTAAAACCACAAATGGTCCACGGAGTTATCTATTCGTCTTAAAGAATTTGAAGGCAACTAATTTACATCCTGATATCCTCAAATATCCATAAATAGATCATTGCAATTTGTTTCTTCTAAAAGTAATTTCCAGATCAGTATTTTCTTTTAATATCTGACTTATCATTAGTATTCTCAAATTCATATTTCAGTGTAAATGAAGTGAGAAACAAAAACAAAGCGGAAAACGAAATTCCAGTAAATGATGAATTGACATACAACACCTATAGTTTAAGTAGCATTTCTCAACTTACTGTAACAATGTTTAAGTGTAAATTTAAATAATTTTTGAGAAATTATCCACATTTTCCTTTTATGAAAATAGCTATTTCTTTTATTTCGTTTTTATAAAAGTCTTAAAATCTTGGCTTTACAGGTTTCAAACACTAGATAATGGAAATACAAATATTCAAGTAATATTCCTTCGGAATTAATAGAAACAAAACAGACGTATCAAACTGTAACAAGTGGAGAAGGGCATCTATTCATATGGGTCAGGTACAACTCATCATTGGCACATCCCGGCGGTCCATTTGACTCGCCGCGAAATATTGTAATTCTCGAATAAGGACTTTATTTACTTTCATGGAGATAAATTCGTTTTATGACAAATAAAACTGATAAATATAGTAATACACTTTATTTTATTATTTACATATAAAACAAATTATTTATTTTTTTTAAATAATAAAAAACTATGTAAGATAAATTTGAATTCACCAAGAATATTTGTACTGGCTTTAATATGCACTTATTAAACAGTAATCCGCTTTACCGGCCTTAAATTCGTAGAAATTCTTTTTATCCATTAGTTCTGACCTGACTAATAGAACGCAAAAATAAATCTTGGGTTCAGTAGTTCCCGGTTTTTCGAATGGTTGAATTCGGTTAGAAATGGAAGGTGAACTATAGTCTCATCGTGGAATAGAAAAGTTGCACTACGACGGTTTTATTCAAGTATTCTGTAAAATTTTATTGATGATATTGTGAAATGTTGGCTGTGTCGGCAAAGATGTAAAACGAGGATCCACACAATTGACAATCAACGAGTATTAACATGGCAGTTCTACTGTGAAAGTAGAGGCGGATAAAGTGATTACAAAAATTAAAAGACGCTCTGTAAAAGCTAGAGTTCAAGTTGTGAGGGATTTTCTCAAGCGGGCCAAGGAGTCCTTTCAACTTACGGAATCCAACAGTAAATTCGTTTACACCTTTAAATGCAGCTTCGAAAGATCTTCAGTGCATTTTTGTTTTGTTTTGTTTTTTAATGACTTTCCGTAAAATTTAATAAATTATCTTTTTTCTTCATATAAATCAGCTGAAATTATGGAATAAGATAAGCTGCATATTAGAGCTCCGAAAAATTATTAAAGCTTCCAAAAAATTAAAAATAGGCGAATATCAAAAAATAAAGTTGTAACATTTTTTTTTTTGTTTGAATTCGTTCACGAACAACAATCCTTAAATTTTAATAAAATTGAAGACCACACTTCAGAATGGATAAAAATGGATATAGGTAGGGCAAAGTTAGCCTGATAACGCAAACACAATAGTAAGATATATTTGTTCACTATGAAAAACAGTAGATTGATGAAGTTGTTGTACTGACGAAAATTAAAGCTAATTAAAAGAAATTCTTATTTTCAATATTTTGTAAATTTTCAAAATAACTTTGGCACGCAAACAAAGATAACAACGTAAAAAAAACAACTTTTTAAGTTTCAAAAGTTACTAGTGAATCTCATGAATCATCCAGTTGAGGTAATATGGTGTCTTCGATTTTTATTGCATTTCAATCACACAAACAAATGAAATAAAAAGAGCTGTTGCTAAATTAACAGGTGGGTCAACAACGAGTATATTACTGCGAGATTGGCAAATTCAAGCAAATGTTGCGTGTTTTGACACCTGGAAAGAACAAGATTTGAATACACTCACTTCCAAAAATTAAGCACGGAGCGGTAAAACGTGAAAAAATGGACAAGTACTGCTTTGATTGATATAAAATGCTGCAAGTAAGTAGCTCTATGTTTATTTATGAAATAAAACAAAGTATTACATACAGTGATAAACAAAATATTGAATTTTCAAATTTTTAAGATGACATAATGTTTTCATTATTAAGAAAATTATGTTTAAATTCAAAACAAACAATCAAAACCGACATTAGTAGGGTATGTGAGCACCCCTCACCTGCATGCAAAGTTTATAGCGTGTGATCATGCTTGTTACAAAGTGATCAACCACCGCAGAGTCCAGTAATCGCCATTCCTCCTGTAGGGCAGTTTCCAAATCTCTGAGAGTGGCTGGAGGTGGGAAATATCGACATACAGCACGGCCGAGGGCAACCCAAAGATTTTCAATTATTATCGGGGGAATTCCCGCTTTCGTGAGCGAGACCCGGGATACTAAATTTTCGCACCTTCTGAGTCTGTCATCGGTGAAGTTTGACTGACTGATGAGCCCTAAAACGGACGAAACGGTCCGTCCCAGTCTCTTTCCGGTGACCTCAGCATACGAATTGCTTTCTTTAGCTTTGTGGCGTCCTTTTTTCATATTACTTAATCTAATCAGGCATGTTACATTTCTCTTATTTTAAAGAAAACTCTATTGGCTACTTTCTGTTATACTCCGAAGAGTTGACTTTACCGAAATGTAGAACATTCATTAATGTCATGGAGCCCACTAAACGAAACGCAATAGTGATGACGATAACAGCGAATGTGATGATGAGTTGATCGAAACATATAATTAAAAACAGAACATTTAATTATTTTGTATATGTGTAATGTTTAAAATCGAGTGTTAAATTTTTGGGGGGATCTTCTGAAGGCCATTTTAATGTGCTCTCTTTTATCCGGAATTTTCGATTTACCGACGGAGGTCCGGTCCCCACCACTTCTGTTAATCGAGGATCTACTGTAATAAGCATAAATTAGCTTCGGAATTGAGAAAAGTGACTGAAACGATGGTGGTTCCATTTACTATGCACAGATGAACATGGTTTTCTTTATTCCTGTATTGATATAATATTGTAATAGTAATAATAAGAAGAATCTTATTAGGAAATGTGATCCAAAAATATGATTTATTATTGTAATTTCAAGTAAAACAAATAAACAGAGAAGATAATCCTCGTTCCAAGAATAATTATATGGATTACGCGAGCTCTTGATTACCTGATCAGGATGGACCAGTGGTCCATAACCCTTGCCCTGCTGAACTTATAATTAAATTTGATCGTTCACTTTACAAATTGTTTATCAACTCCAGACTATTTTTGTAAAGGTAATGAATGCAGGATGTATTTGCGCGAGTTGTACCATACATTCGGAATAATGAGCCAGTCTTCCAGTAAATCAGGAGATGATTTAAAAACTGTGAAATATTGTAACTTTAATTTTATCCAAATGTTCATCCTGTCTTCGATAGTGAACAGTGTCATTTGAGTAAAAGAAGAAACGTAAGAAGCTATTATCAGATTATTGAACAGTCCACTGTTTCAAACGATACAAACTCCGGTGATTATCGTAGGAAATTCTCGCAAGAATTAAACAAAAAACTGTTTCACAATTAAAACTTTGGTAAATTAGTTTTTTATTGATATCAGTGAATTATCACATGTTAATTTGAAATAGTGTCTGAAGACATATTCAGTGGCAGTTAATGAGTAAATTATTAACTCGATGGAGTTCACGGAGTTAATAAGTTTGGTTGAAAAAACAAAACGAAATAATAAAAGAAAAGTAAAAGAATATAAAGAAGTCTAGCAACAATAAATAACACATCATCAACAGTGATTCCGCACTTTACCGGAAGCGAAAAATGTGACAGCAATATTTGAATAAATAATTGTTATTTCGTATTTTTGTTTTGTAATCTAATTTATTTTTATTTTCTTTTATTGAAGTCAATAGAGGAACTTTCAACTTTTATTGTAATCACTACTGCTTTGAAAACATATTTAATATTTATTCCTCATTGAAATGAAGGCCAAGTTCTCCAAGTAATGAGGATAAATACATGCCTATAAGAATATCTGCCACTTTTACGTGTCTATATGCTTACTGAAGTTTTAGAATTTTCCTCGGTGATCTCATTTTTCAAGGATGCCATACAACGACTACTGTCTCTTGTCAAAGAATTTTGGGGTTGATGTGGATTTCATGGGGATTATTGATGAAGCTAAGAGGTTTTGTTCTTGATCATGGAATAAATATCTTTCAAAAATTAGTTTAAGTTGATTAGATCTTTGATTTCAAAGGTAGACTATGTATTTATTTATAAGGGTTTTATTTGGTATCAAAATAGATATGAACATAAAAAAAAAATCACTTTCTTTTTTAATAAGATTTCCTTTTTTCAAGCACTTGATTATTGCAATTCACAGTCAGGTCTTTAGGTTTCTAAATGAAAAATTCCATAATTCGTAATGTTTTTATTCATAGACTGGCTGTTTCTCTTTGTAATACAGTAACACCACTCAAATCCGGCCTAAAGTGGCGCCCAGTAGGCCGAATTACAAAAAAGCCGGACTACCAAGACTGTTCTTAAAATAACTCAATAGCTCAATTTTTGTGATGACATTATACCAGATTTAAAAATATTTAACCCCATTTTCATAGTTTTGTACTCAAATCTTTATTAAAAACAATACAAATGTGCTTTTTCCGACACCAAGCTTAACGCATTAAGCTTCTCTTCCATAGTAACAAAGTTTTACTTTCTTTTTTCACTCATAATTAATATGCGCGGTTACGGACACAAAATAGGGAAACGAATTTATTTATTAAAAAAAACAAAATACTTAAGACTAGGCCGGATTACCGTGGCGGCCGGATTACCGAGGGCCGGATTTGAGAGGTTTTACTGTAATTGGAAAATATCTATTGGCGTGCGCATAGCACGGGTGCGACATCTGGTGGCGAAAAAAAGAAACGCCGTTTGGGTGATCAGAGACTCGAAAGTCAATTGGTTTCCTTTACAGGAGCCAATATATTTCGTTGTTTCTTGCGTATAATTTTGTATCATATTTGTAATTCCGTATAATTTTTTGAGGGAATATTTCGTTCATTTGTGATTACCAAGAAGAATATATATCTTTTTGAAGTAATTCAGAAGCTGTTTTCTAAAGAAAACTAATG
>JAFIDM010005923.1:0-11455 GCA_023159025.1 Thereuonema tuberculata
CCAATTACGATAATCCACCTACAGGATGTTCCTATATTTGTGTTTTGAGCTGCGTCTGTAAGAAAGGATTCTATAGGAACTCCACGGGAGTGTGTGTTCCTCATTCGGAATGCTCTTAAAGCTTGACTGTAAAAAAAATTAAAGAAATAAATTTTTTCTTTCTGTCTCATTTAAAAGTGTTGTGAATTTTGTGAATTATAAATAAGGTAAATTTTTTTTCTCCCTCAATTCATTTTTTGTGTAATAGCAAAGATCAAAAATGTTAATTTAATGTAAGGCTTTTATTCAATTGCGTTACGCTTTGGACTTTGTAAATATCGACTACCAGATGTCGTGTTAAGTGTTTTTTGTTTTTCCGTTGCATAGCGACGGCAGTTGGAAGTTTTGCATTCAGTTGGTTGGTTGGCAGTTTTTCCCATGCGGTTGTAGTGCGAAGAATGTCTTCCGTTTGCAAACCTATGGATGGGCGGTAAATTCAAAAGGAGCCGAACCTTCGAATTTCATCACCGTGTTTTATGGCGATTGCCGAGTCGCCTTGTGCCTGTGAAAACAACGAGACCGTTTGAAATCCGGCGTATTTCAGACTACGAGTTTTTCCCTTGAGAGGAGCAATACTCACGAGATTGCCAGCAAGGAAGAAATAGGAAAATCATTTCCAACCATATCAGATGTGTATTAAGATTTCGTGATACGGATTCGAAATCTTTTTAGTCCCGTTTCGATATAGCAAATTCAGGGAATTTGCGTTCGTAGGATAACCTCACGGAGAAAAGGTTTAACCCAAGGTTAAGTTCGGATAGGCCTACAAAAATGGAATACGGCCTTCCATGATTCATAGCAAGTAGTGATCCCCAGCCTGGCTTCGACGCATAGAAAAGACAAGATAGGAAATATCCTCTTCTGCTTATCAAGTTTTTATTTCAAAAAGATGTCGCGTAAAGCAAGGGATTTTTTCCGTTGAAGAGAAGATTTAAGATTTCTACATACGGACTGTTAGGGTTAAATTTCTCGTGATCGAGAAAGTTTTAATGTTCTTAAGTTTGATTTATAACTCAATGATGTATTTAGGTTATAGTTACAGGAATTTCTGATGTGAGATTAAGTTGAATTTTCTTGATTTAAAGATTTTTCAGAATACGAATTGTTTAAATGTAATTCGACGAAATGTTGTAACCAGGGGTTACGTGAATTAAGCTTTGCTGATTGTGTAATTATTTCAGGAATTCCTAATATGAGATTAGAGTGAATTTTAACTAAATAAGAATTATTAAACATGATTCGTTAAAATACTGTAACCAGGGGTTACGTTAATTGAGTTTTGCTGTTATATAATTTTTGATTAAATGAAATAAGTCATAATTTTATCTTAAAGAAGAATAGGATATTTAATGACATTGTAGTTTACATGGACAAGTAATTTTGAGATAATTTCTAGAAAGATAAATTATATTTCATATGTAATTCATGATGATTTCTTGAACGGTAATGTTCAAATGATTTAGAGGTTGTTTTAGGATTCAAACTATAAGCAAGTTTGTTGTTTAATCGAAAGAGATTTTTACCTAAAGCAGTTTGATGAATACTCATTAGAATTTTATTAAGATTTGTTTGCTGACTGATTATGTTTTTACATTAGATGAATATATTTGAATTTCATTAAGAGTCTAGCAGAATGTTACCTGTATTTGTTTGTTGCTAAACGATTATAAAGTTTGTTTATTGTTTGGACAAAATGTGTGTTCTCATTTTGATTCACATGCTAACTTAATACTCTGCTATGTCATTTAAATTTCTATTACTGTTGTTATAGGCCCTTTGAGATTCATTTTGACATTTTAGATTTTCAACAGTAACAAAAAGCAATTAATATATATGTACATTGTTGTTGTTTTTACAATTATTGTTTTTATTTGAATCTGTTTTAAATGAAATCTTTTTAACATCTTATTGTTTAATATCTTTTTGATATTAAAAAGGTCAGAAAAATTAAGAATTGCTATCGTGAAATAATTACTAACGTGTGAACAATGATAGATAACATTAAGAGACCGTCGTTAAGTGAACCTTACAAGTATTATTTGATTTGAAAAGAAAGCAATCTTTGAAGACAGAAGATAATTGTACAGGAACTATTTTACTGTGTTTTAAATTTGTTGTTTTTATTAACTTTAGGCTATTTGTATTTTGTCTGCATATAAGTTAAGCGTCTAGGGATTAAGTAATTCCTTCAAAGCAATTTTAAAGCATTTTATTTTGAGAAAATACTTCTTTATAACAGTGAGTATTATAGTTTTTATCTAGAGATGGTTATAGACCCAGATTCCACGCTATTTCCACTGCGCAAATACGTTTAGTCTGAATTTTGGAAGCTAGTTTAAAGGTATTTTTAGGAAATTTACGAAGGTAAAACAAGAGTTACTACAGATATCATTATGGCTAGCAATATCTTGAGGTTTAGCAGCGATAACTACAACCGGTGGAAAATGCAAATTTGCATAACGCTCCAAAAAGATGGTCTATGGGACATTGCCAATACCCCAATACCCCAATCTACTGGAGATGGAGGGCAAACCAATAAAGTACAAACTATTAAATAAGGCACAAAAGGCCGTTGCAATTATAACTGATTCCATCGAGAAGAGGTTTAGGTTTTTGATAAAAGAGGACAAAGATTCGCACAAGTCATTACAAGAACTTGAAAGAAAATATAATGTCGTTGATGAATTAAATACTTCCGACTTTAAAGCGTGATCTCTACTCAGTTAGCAAACTAGCTAATGATGAAAATCTACCCGACCACATCCTGAAGCTCAAGTTAATCGTTGCTGACATCACAGCGAAAGGCGGTACAATTCCTGACACGAATTTAGTCACATAATTCTCTCTGGATTACCAAAAGATTACGATTCTGTTGCCCAAGGAATTTTGGTTTTACAAGAGGCGAACAATTACAATTCTGAATTAGTAATTGATCACATATTGCATGAATATAGAAGAAAACATAGCAATATTAAGCCTCCTGAGAGCTCAACTGGGGAATGTCTCAAAAGTACGATTCAAACTAAGAATGCAAGTAAACCTAGCAAACCGTTTGAAGGAAGAAGATGTTACAACTGCGGCAAAGTCGGACATCTTGCAAGATTTTGTCGCAAGAAGGATTCCAGAAATCCATCTGATTCGACAGCTAAAGACCAAAAGGAGCATCGTGTAGTTAAAACCAAAAAGAAACAATTTGCAGGAGTCGTAGTTCTGTTTGAAGATAAGATGTCCGAAAAGAGGATGAACTGGTACATCGATAGCGCTTGCACAAGTCACATTTGTAACGATAAGCGATTCTTCATCAGCCTTGAAGAATTAAAAGATCATATTCAAGTATTCGGAGCTTCCGACAAACCTGTGGAAGTTATAGGATTAGGTACTGTTAAGTTTACCGTTAATTTGTTAAGTGGAGATACCCAAGAAGTACTACTTCATAAGACATATTTTGCATCTGACATGTCAGTAAACTTAATATCAGCAGGAAATCTGACAATCTATACGAAGTAAATTATGTTCCGTTGGATGAAAAACCAGAGTCAGTTAGCTACTTCAACGAAGGCAAACACAAGAAGTACGTTTTATGGCACGAAAGACTTGTTCATCTATCGCTAGCAAAGATGAGGATTATTAAAACCAACAATTTGTTAAGAGGTTTAGAGACTGTTAGCATTCCAAAGGATGGAAGTGAAACATTCTGCGAAAGCTGCAAGCGAGGAAAATCAATAAATATCCGCCATAAAAGAATAAGTGAGATCCGTTCTTCAAAACCACTAGAATATGTATACTCAGATCTGTGCGGTCCCATCCAATCTACTGGAAGTCAACAAAAGCAATACATTCTGACGTTCGTTGATGATTATTCTCGACGCAGTTTGAAGTAATCAACAGTAAGGAGGATGTATATGAAAATATAAAATCTTTTATCGCATATGTTGAGAGATCATGCAGACATAAGATCAAACACTTGCTGACAGACCAAGGAACCGAATTCAACAACAAGCACATTAAAGAATTGCTCAAGGCTAAAGGAATAAAGTTTCAACACTCTTCAGCATACCAACCTGAACAGAACGGAATAGCAGAACGTTTCAACCGTTCCATACTTGAAAAAGCCAGAACCATGCTAGTCGAAGCAAGACTGCCACCAAACTATTGGCACTACTCGATTAAATGTGCAAATTATCTATTGAATAGAACTCCCACAGAAGTATAAATAATGAGATCCCTCTAACGTTGGTACGGAAATGAAATAGCACCTCGTGTACAACATCTCAAGAAATTCGGATGCATCGCTTATTTGAAGATCCCAAAGTCACAGATAAATAATAAGTTTGATCCAAGAGTCCGTAAGGGAATTTTCCTTGGATATTCCGCTGCTACGAGAGGATATATTATCTATGACGTTGAGAAAAAAAAGATTGAAGAAACTAGGAATGTTTCCTTTAATGAAAAAAGACGAGGTTGTGAGCTGCTTATTCACAATGGTTTTAAGAAAGAAAATTATGATCTTCTGAAAATAAGCACAAACAAGAAGAGAGGTGAAGATTCAAGTTCATCTGAAGAGAATATCTCAGAAGACAACACTTCAGAAGATGATAATAATGAAGAAATCAAAGTTTCTCAGGATAGCACAGAAGGTGATAATAGCAATAGCGTTTCAAAAGGTGAAAAGTCCAATGATGATGACACATACATGAATTTAAGGAGAAAAGTTTCACGCAAGCCAGAGTTAATATCAGTGTAAGTCAATGCAAAGAAGAACCATCCAGTTACTCCGAGGCAATCCATGGCAGGGAGAGTACAAAGTGGAGGGAAGCAATTGCCGAAGAAATCAAGAATTTGGAGGAACACCATACTTGGATTGAATCAGAGATCCCTGATTACGTAAATCCACTAACAACGCAATGGGTGTTTAAAATAAAGAAGGACGACACCGGCAAACCCTACAAATACAAAGGTAGATTGGTTATAAATGGTTTCATGCAAAGAAAAGGAATTAATTGCGAAAGAACATATGCTCCAACACCTAGCTTGTCCAACATTAGATTGTTTCTAGCTCTGGCAGTACAGAACAACTTAGCAGTACACCAATATGATGTAAATGGAGCATATCTAAATGGAATCATTGACAACGATATTTACATCGAAGTCCCAGAAGGTGTAAGTCTCAAGGACAGAAATTGCAACGGATTAAAGCTTGTCAAATCTTTCTATGGCTTAAAGCAAGCTGGGAGGAATTGGTACGAGACACTACATCAAAAATTGAAGGAAAACGGCTTCGAAGCTTCAAGAACCGAACCATGTATCTTTGTACGTAAAATAGACAAAGAAAGATACTTCATACTGGTCTACATAGATGACATGCTAATCATCGGTAAAGACACACATGTCATTAATGATTTAAAAGATTCCTTGAACCAAATGTTTGGTATTAAAGACCAAGGATAGATTAAGAATTACATTGGTTTGAACATTAACTACCAGCGTGAAAAAGGTTGTATGACCATTTCGCAATCAAAATTCATTATGGACTCTTTAAGAAAACACCAAATGGAAGGAAGCAAGTCAGTAGATACACCAATAACTGAAGAACCAAGAAAACTTCAAACTACTGAAGATGAAATAACCTTGCTGAATAAGGAGGAACATTTAAAGTATCGCAGGATTATTGGAAGCCTTAGTTATGTAAGTAACTGTACACGACCTGACATCGCGTTTGCAGTGAACAAGTGCTCTGAGAAGAATAACTCACCCAATGTTAACGATATGAAAATGGTAAAAAGAATCCTTAGATACCTTCGAGGAACAATGGATCTAAAGTTAACGTTTTCTAAAGAAGAGGAATGTTTGCGAGGTGTATCCGATGCAAGTCTAGAAAGGTCAAAAGGAAAATCAACTACAGGTTACATTATATACATCGGCAAATGTGATGTTTCGTGGGTCTGCAAAAAACAAAGTCTCGTGGCTCATTCCACTCAAGAAAGTGAATTAGTGGCATGTTGCGACTGTGCCAGAGGCATTATGAGCTTCAAAAGAGTTCTGGAAGAATTGAAATTTAAAGTTTTGTCTAAGTCATCAAGTGAATTTCTGTGTGACAACCAGCCCACAATTCAAATGATTTACGACCAATATAATCAATCACGTAGCAAACATATCGATCTCAAGTATTACACTTCAAAAGACTATGTGGAGAAGGGTGAAATCAATGTTAAATACGTTCCAAGGAAAGATAATGTAGCTGACTTACTAACGAAAGAACTCAGCAAGACAAGAAATGAAGAGTTAAGGTCAAAGTTAAACCTTACAGTCAAGTAAAGTGATATTTTCAATTTTATTTCTATCTTCATTATAATAATTGGAGGGAAGGATTGTGTTGTAATGAAATAAATTTTCAATTATTATATTGAACATGTGCTCAACGAAAGAGTGACTCTTTAAGAACAATTAAATGCTAAGTGCGAAAGAGATCTATTATTGTTCACATTTATTTCTTAAGATAACAAAGACTTTAACGTACAAGTTCAGTGATTGTGTTATGTGCTTCTTATAGACAGTTCGTTTTCCGTGTTAGGTGAGAAACGACTCGAAAATGGCGAATTCCAGTCCAGAAAATGATAAGACTCAAGGAATCATTAAGTATTTTGAGTATTAATACAATCAAAGAACATGGACAAATTGCATAATACGGAATGCTTCGATTATTGTGTGAAATAAGGATTTTACTTCTGAATGTTTATAAGACACTAATTCTTTTATAACTATTTTGCAGGAAATATTTTGTTGCTGGGCAACCAAAGTGAGATTGGAATTAGCGATCCAAAAGGATGTTTTATTATCAGAAGTACCGTATGTATATTTTAGGATTTATAATTATCACCACTGTAGATAAAAACTATAATACTCTCTGTTATAAAGAAGTATTTTTCTCAAAACAAAAATACATTAAATTGCTTTGAAGGAATTACTTAATCCCTAGACACTTAACTTTTATGCAGACAAAATACAAATAGCCTAAAGTTCATAAAAACAACAGATTTAATACACAGTAAATAGTTCCTATACAATTATCTTCTGTATTCAAAGATTGCTTTCTTTTCAAATCATAAAATGCTTGTAAGATTCAATTAATTACTGTCTCTTAACATTATCTATCATTGTTCACATGTTAAGAATTATTTCACGAAAGTTCATGACTTGCAAACTCTTATCACTTAACGTTGCTTACAGTTCTTATCTTTTAACCGTATGGGAAAACAGTTACTTGACTCTTAAATTGAATGTTCTTTGTCGAACGATTTAATCTTTAAACTTTAATCTTTAGTCTATACTCTTTAAATCGTTAATCTTTAATCTTTATTCTGTAATCTTTAGTCTTTAATCTTTATTCTATTGACGACTTGTATCATTCCACGAATTCTCCGGAACTTTAAATATAAATGGAAAACTGTGACTTACGATAATTCCAGATATAAATTCAATCAATTCCAAAGTTCCTGAGGGTATTCGATGGTAATCCTAAAATATACATACGGTACTTATGATAATAAAACATCCTTTTGGATCGCTAATTCCAATCTCACTTTGGTTGCCTAGCAACAAAATATTTCCTGTAGAATAGTCATAAAAGAATTAGTGTCTTATAAACATTCAGAAGTAAAATCCTTACTAAAAGAAAAGGCAGACACACAAATTCAAAATAAATACATTTATCAACAAATGAGCAGACATGTTCCGGAATGCCGAAATTACATTCCATCTTCAATGCTGGCAATTAATTGCAGGAGCCTCCTTTTAAGTAAACCCCCACCAATTAGAGCAAAGGAAAAATCACGGGTGGAGAACCCCGTAGATCGGGCATCAATCGGAGTCTTCTAATTATAAACCAATCAGTGAATGCTGGTAGCGCCTTCTTGCGTTGATCGACGGCGGTCGGATGTCAACAGAAGCACATGGTCCTTGGATGTAAACACAGGATAACGAAAGCACATTGTCCAATGTCAACAGTTCAGATTTTTTTATGAAGTCATTGTTTAGTCCAATAGTTCGAATGGTGAGAACAGCATTTCACTGGCGGGACGGTAACCAGAGGTCCTACAATTAACCAGAGGTCCTTATTTCACACAATAATCGAAGCATTCCATATTATACAATTTGTCCATGTTCTTTGATTGCATTAATACTCAAAATACTTAATGATTCCTTGAGCCTTATCATTTTCTGGACTGGAATTCGCCATTTTCGAGTCGTCTCTCAACTAACACGGAAAACGAACTGTCTGTAATAAGCACACAACACAATCACTGAACGTGTACGTTAAAGTCTTTGTTATCTTAACAAATAAATGTGAACAATAATAGATCTCTTTCGCACTTAGCATTTAATTGTTCTTAAACAGTCACTCTTTCGTTGAGCACATGTTCAATATAATAATTGAAAACTTATTTCATTACAACACAACATTGTTTGTTTTTACAATTATTGTTTTTATTTGAATCTGTTTTAAATGAAATCTTTTAAACATCTTTTTGTTTAATTTCTTTTTGATATTAAAAAGGTCACAAAAATTAAGAATTGCTATAATAATTCCCATTTTTACTTAAATTATTATTTAAATCGATACCAGATATTACAGCGTAAGTACTGAAAAAATCCCATCATATAATTTATATATAATACATACCAGTAGTTTTATAGGAAAAATGTTTCTTAAACTCTATATATGTTTCGTAATATTTTTGTTAAATTTTCAAAAAAATAATTTTAATTTAAAATTAGTAAAGGAAAAATATACCATTTTAACTATTAACAAAAAAACGTGATATCAATATTCTTTCCAAGAAAATTTTTTTGGAATATACAAAGCTTCTGTTGTTGTTGTGGATTTTTAGTATTCCTTTATTTTACTTAAAATTTTAATCTGAATCCAGTTAAGTATGATATAATTATTGTTATTGTGAAAATTCGAACACCATGAAGGAATCATCAAAACGAAAGGAAATGTATTACACACATTATTAATAGTTATACAAACAAACGATTACAGTTTCAGAGAAACGCAACAACAGTACTCGAAAAAAACAACTCAGTATGGTTCAAAGCCAACACTAGGTGCAATAAGAGCTGCTGTTCGCCGTCGCATTGAATCAAGCAGGACATGGATGTGTTCAAGGGGTATAGCCTGCCAGGCTGCTTCTATACGAGTCTACAGTTCATCGGTATTGGCTGCTGGATGACAATGAAGGGCTAGTTGCAGAGTGACCATATCCCAGACATATTCAATAGATGACATATCAGGCCAGGATAATGACGACCTGGCAACAAGTGGGCGGGCGTCGTCTTGTTGGAATATGTCTTCAGGATTGTGCGGAAGAAAGGGTACAAATTCAGCCTCCACATCTTCCCTTATGTTGATGTGAATGTCACAGTTCGCAGCAGCAGAGATCGCCTATGATGCCTAATCGCTCCCTATCATGCCTATCATTTGTGCAGTATGACGCTAGACAATGCAGTCTGAAATGTGGCGCTCACATTTAAAATGTCTAATTGTTATGTTGAGTTATATTTGTATTTATTCTATTTTATTCTATTTATTCTTAGTGTTATATCAATCAACATTCAATCTATTGTACTTTGAAATTTAACCGTTAATTCTGTTTATTTTCAAATTCTTTCCGTTGGTGTACTTCCCATGATCTTCTATTATTTAAAGCTACAGTTAAATTCATTTCAAGATCACGTGTTATTTAAATCCCCCCAATCAATTGTAAAGCACCAATAGCAACCACTGTACATAGGGTATTTAAACTCATGCTCTCCCAAAATAAACAGATTCCAGATTCCATTTCAGATCCAGCTAGAACTCAGTCTACTTTCTTTTCACGCACCAAGAGACCAAAAACAACACACCATAATTTGGTACCGAAACCCTGATTTTGGCCCCACCTATCCCTCCACCATTCCCTGCCGACTGGTAGTGAGCTTCACGCCGCCCTCGACACCTGTGGAACCATGGACCACCATGTAAGGACACAGAGCATGGACCATGTCTTTTTCTGCCGACACCCAGGTATGGACCGCCTCAGAATTGGCCAGGACATCAGCCGCCCTTCCTCCGAAACTCACCGGCCCATGACTTACCCCGCCGATCCTCAGTTATTAACAGCCTTCGAACGAATCAGACCATCGGCCGATCTTCGATGCCGAGAACTCGCTGTAATGGCTGGACTGCTGCGGACAAGAACACTGGCCGCCCTTGGAACCAGCCATGCCGAGCAACGCCTTTACCGTCGCATCCAAAAGCTCGCAATTCTACAGACGAAGGAACGGAGTTACGAAAAGAAAAAAAATTACAGATTTGCATGGACCAAAAATCAAAACATTTTTAATAACTCGTAACATCTTAACTCTTCTATATTTAAATTGAGAATGAATGGCTATCCACAAAATTTCATAAATGTAAATTTCAATAGATTCTTTCAGAAAAGAAATATAACAAATGTTAATGTTATACCAAATCAAATTAGGCATTATAAATATGGTAGATTTCCGATTGGATTCAAAATAGAGAAAAATATAAGAGAGGTATTTGCAGAAAATAATATGAAAATAATTTATTAGAAAGGTAACAGTTTGTTTAAAAAAAGGAAAGAGAAGGAAGTAAATGTTCTTTATAGTATGGGAGTGGTGTATAAATGAGAGTGTCCAACTTGTCACGAGTTCTACATGCGAAATAGAGGAAGAGCGGTGGAAGAACGTCTAAAACAACATATTAGAGCATTCCAGAACAATCAATTGGGATTATCAGAGTGGGCTGATCATGCAATAAGATTATCGCATAATTCAGATCCTATAGTGGAAATTGTTTACAATGCTAAAGATGAAGCAGAAAGATATATGGTAGAATCTGGACTTATTAATATAGCTAATTGTATTAACCGGGATAGATCTTTAAAAATGAATACAATTTCATTTGGTTTATTTATGAAAATTATTAACAGAAATAAAGACATTAAATCAAAATTAAATTTGACTTAATTTCAAAAAATGTGTTTGTAGTTTATTTCAAACAATGTGATTGCAATTATTTTCAAAAAAAGTGACTACAATTTATTTATAATGATACGAAGTTATGCTGTAGCGTTATTGTGTGATTGCATTTTATTTCATTGTTTATTTGTAATTATATTGTAACGTTATTGTATTCTTTTATTTTGGATTGTTATGCTTCACTTCCGTTTTTTTAAAATGGAAGAAAGAATTGTATTAATTTATTTTTCTTCTGAAAAAAATACTCGTTCAGAGTATAGAAATATCGAGAAGTCATAAAGATTCCATATTTCTTCTTCAAACCTTTTCTGTAAAGTATACTATTAAGCATCTTCCACTACACCAGAAATAAATGTTAAACACTACATTT
>JAFIDM010005925.1:0-11454 GCA_023159025.1 Thereuonema tuberculata
CGGTTATTATGCTTTTCTAGTAAACAATTTTAAATTGTGTAAAATTATTACTTAAAGTATTCAATGAAAAAGGCACATAGAGATCAAAATATAAACAATTCAAAATTAAAACCGTAACATTTTTCAATTACCAAATCTTGCAATCGTCCACAGACGCACTGGAGAAGCCAAGCTAAGCAACCCGTGCTGTCACCACGCCTAAACTATCAAAATAGAATTCGTGGTGACCGAAAATTATTTATTAACTACACGTTATCTCATTTTCAATTTGCAGGGAGAACAGGCTTTTGTATTTTGCCGCCAAAGAAAATAGGTCCAACTTGCCGGCTTAGCAAAGTATTGTCAGATGCGAAATAAAACGTTCTAAATATGAAATTTCATTTTTCTAAAGGAATTCAATAACAATCTGCCTTTTCGTTAGGCAATAATATTTGTATTTATTCTCCGCCAATCAAAACGCATTAAAATCAAAACAAACAAAATGGCGACCAACGGTATTTGTGTAATAGAGGATTTTTGACGGATCTCCCACGAGGTAAAAGACCAAATATAGTGTAACCTCGCTATTTGTATACCTCTATACTGATACAACTCCGCATTCTTCTAACTTTTTCGAATAAAATTCGACTCGGAAATGGGACGTAGTCGAGGCTCGTGTTGGCTCTCATTCGCCAAGCATTTTAGCTAACGTAAAAAGTTGTGTTATTTTATTGCTATTCTTGGTTGTTTTTAAATATTTTATAATTATATCTGTACAAATAGTGGACGACACAAAAAAAAAATATTCTGCCTTAATGGAAAATTATAATTTTATTTCTATGTTTATGTTTATAATTTTGATATTTTAAAGAAAAGCTTCAAAAAATTGTTGAAATTACCTAGAGATTAAAAAAAAATTAAGACTAAATTTTAGATATTTTTCCCCTCTAGAATTTTTCAACAGTAGTTATTGTCTTGAATTCAGCTTACTTCCATTATAAAAGCAAAATATTGCTCCGACATCGTGTGCTCCTTCTGGCAGAAGGCTACATTACATCATCTTGCAATAGTCCAGTAACTTTGTCGTCTGAAAGGGGGGGGGGGTACCTTGCGTCAGATCGGGTAGTTCTGAAATTTTGCTGAGTTGTTTATGATGTTATCCCAATGTATGAACCAAGTTTTCGACCTCGAGCGCCGAACGCAATCTTGGCAAAAATCCAAAAAATCGCGAAATTTTCTACCCTTCTTCAGGATTTGGCGAATTTAACCCGGAAGGCAATAATGCAATAATGACTTAGTACGTTTTTAAAGGAGACGAAATTTCCTGCAGTTTGAGACCAGAACCATATATATGAACCTAATAGTTTCCGAAATACAACATTTCAATATTTAGTGAACTCGGCAATTGTTAGCAATAATGTGATGTTCTGTGGGAATTTCGACCTTGTTGGCTGATGTTCCTCAAAACGCAATCAAATATGTGATAAAATAACACAATACATGAATTGACTTCAACTCCAATCAACACAATCAATTGATAAAACACAAGTGATAAAATAACACAAATTAATGAAATTATGATCCTTAAAACCTATTGTTTGCAATTGACAGTGATGATAATAAAAAACAGAAGGAAAATCAGAACATTTTGCTCTCTTGGAAGGGCCCGGTTGCGCATCGGCGGTTTCTCCACTGGGAACGTCTGCAATTGAAACATCGATGTCTTCCCAAAATACAGTCTCCAGCATTTCGAAATCTGACAAATTGTCGCTTTCTGGGGAGTGCAAAACAACCTCAAGTGCGATGTCCGGCACTTAGTCCAGAAAAATGATGAAAGAGATGCTTATAAATAACGTTTATATAATAAAGTAACTGTAAAGCTGTATACACCTGTATATACCTGTCTTATGAACGAATTTCAAAAACGAGCTTCATTGTCGCAAGGTTACCTCCTACAAGAGACGCGGCTCGATTTCACTACTTCCGCACCCACCATCAGATAAAACTATTTCTTATATACACGTATACACTTACTTTATTATATGTACGTTAATTATAAACATCTCTTTCATCATTTTCTCTTCAACTATACAAGTCCAATTCTGTTACAGATGGAGAAATGGCTGGGAGCCAAACTGAACCCTCTCGACTGCGGATAGATATCCACCTGAAAAAGCCTCAGCCCCAAACTTATAACCAGAGACACAGCTCCACAACACCTCTTGCGGATGATTTCGTGCGGCTGTACGAGAGATTGTGGCAACGCATGCAGCTGAAGGAAGGCAGGGCTGAAGTGTTCTTTCGTCTCATGCAGCGGGGCCTCATGCGATTATGTGCCAGACATCGCACTTGAGGTTGTTTTGCACTCCCCAGAAAGCGACGATTTGTCAGATTTCGAAATGCTGGAGACTGTATTTTGGGAAGATATCGATGTTTCAATTGCAGACGTTCCCAGTGGAGAAACCGCCGATGCGCAACCGGGCCTTTCCAAGAGAGCAAAATGTTCTTACTTGCCTTCTGTTTTTTATTATCATCACTGTCAATTGCAAACAATAGGTTTTAAGGATCATAATTTCATTAATTTGTGTTATTTTATCACTTGTGTTTTATCAATTGATTGTGTTGATTGGAGTTGAAGTCAATTCATGTATCGTAGGATTAGCTAAAGAGGTGATACAAAAATTATACAGTAAAACCTCGTTAAGTCGTCACCCGGATAAGTCGTCACTCCGGTTAAGTCGTCGTTTTCCTTTGGTCCCGACAAAGTCTCATAGACAATAATGTAAAATAACCCTCTTTTACTCGTCACCAAATTTAATTCTACTCCGGATAACTGGTCACCCTCAAAACTGGCGAAAAGCATCTGTATTCTCAATTTTGCCTGCTATCTTTTCAGCCCCGCCTCTTCACTCCAAGAAAGCCTAGCCTTTAAGGGGAATTTTCACGTGGGAAATTCACTTGGGAATATACACACTTCTCGCCACGACTCTTTGTCAAGCCGCTACTGAGTGTTTGTTTCTTGTTTTTTTTTGTCCGCTACTGACTTGTGAGTGTGATTTCATTTCATAGCGAGTAAGCTCCGCTAAAAGGGCTACTTTTTAATCTTGCAATTTCGTGGTTTGATTACATTTGTCAGGGGAACGAAAACTTACCTCGTTATCTTTTAAAGAAAAAAGACTGAATTGCACATTTTGAAAAATCAAGTGTTTCGAAAACAGCTTTTGCCAATGAACATCATATTCCCAGGACTACATTAAACAATATTCTTTCATTGAAACAAGTAATTGAAGAAGCTGACTGCAAAGACAAAAGAAAGAGAATGAGGAATTCGAATTTGATGAGATCGAGGAGGTTTTAGTTCGATGGCTAAAATATGCCAGATCGCAAAATGTGCTGATTTCAGCCATGATTCTCAAAGAAAAAGCCATGGAAATTGCCAAGGAGTTGAACATGGAAGATTTCGGAGGCAGCAATGGTTGGCTGGAACGTTTCAAAGACAGACATTGCCTTTCTTTTAAAACGATTTACCGAGAAGCAGCAGCTGTTGATGTTGATGCCTTAGAAGACTGGAAGAACAATGTTCTGAAGGACATTTTATCTAGGTTTGATGCATCAAATATTTTTAATCTGGATGAAACAGGCTTATTTTACCGTCTTTTGCCTGATAAAACTCTCATTTAAGGGTGAAAAGTGCACTTCTGGAAAAGCAAGTAAACAACGCCTGACGCTTCTGCTTGGAGTTATTATGAGTGGAAATGAGAAACTTAAACCATTTGTGATAGGCAAAAGCAAAAAGCCAGGCTGCTTTAAAAATGTTAGATCCCTGCCAGTTGAATATGAAGCAAATTCAAATCCACAACGATTTCTGAATGACATATTCGTAAACTGGATTCTCAGTTTTCACGTAAGAAAAGAAAAGTTGCCATCATTGTCGATAACTTTACCGCCCACAATTATTTATTTCCAGTAATCAGCACCTTCATCAAGCAACAGTGTCGGATTATTTTTAAGCCAGTAAAAGAAAATAAAATGTGGTAAGTATAAAGTGTTTTTTTTTTTTTTATTATTTTATTTTCCACTCATTCATTTACATGTATTGATTTCTGAAAATCTTGTTTTTCTCCCCGAATCCTACAACAATTCATGAAAATATTGTAGTTCAGTAGTTTTTTTTTTCCACAAATGCCCACTCCGCTTAAGTCGTCAAAAATGTTTGTTTCTTGAGGTACGACTTAACGAGGTTTTACTGTATTTAGGTTGCAATAACAAGGTTGTGATTGATGAATTAGATTGTTAAACGAATTTAATTATTATTGGAAAATTTTAAACTCTTATTCTGGTAATGAATTGTTATTAACAACTAGTTAATATTATGTAGGGTGTAGTCTGAGATTGTTAAGACTTTCGCAATTTATTCTGTAGTTAGGATTGAAAAAGAGGAGCCAATTTTCTCCTTGAAAATTTGCATTTTTTACAATTAATGTATATATTATTATATTTATGTTTGTGTGTTGATGAAGATTTTTAATAATATTACTAAGTATACTAAGTATAAGTAATTACTTACAAAATTGACCGTATAGTGAAAAATAAATACTTCTAACTAGCAGGAAAACAAAAATAAAAATTGTAATACTCACTTGATTTTGTTCACCACGAATATTCAATGAGAATTCATTCTTTCATATAAAGAATAGAGTTCAAACATCTGCAACAACAGTCGTCCAATTCACACGGACTCAATTACACTGCTACAATTCATGATTTTCTTTCCTTACAAAAGGAAACAATACAAAGTAGCTAAAGGATGAAAGTCGAGAAAAACAAAAAAAAAAAAGAGAAAAAAATAAAAGAAATTAATAAGAGTTGGAAAGAAAGCGAACTAATCAAAATAAAAACAAGGGAGAAATTCATAATAAACCGCGACAATATTCAGCGATAATTAATTATTAAATGGTTCAAATTTTTAGTTCCGATTCGAGGATGTTATTATTATTTATTACGAAATTTTGCCGCCCCGAAAAAAGTGCTGCCCGGGGCGGCCCTTCCCCATGCTGCGCCACTGATTATGAGACCTGTTTGTTAATTCTGATAGCTCTCAAATGATGATCTCCAAGTTAGCATGAAATAGGCGGTTTTGAGATGTCAGAGGTAAACAATGGTCTCAAATTTTAATAAGAACAAAATGTGGAATCCAAATCTTGCGCAGCACTTTGGATTCCACAAGAAGGAAAAAAAAATAACAAATTCTTTCAAGGGTAAAAGTTAGCAATCAATTCCTTTTGAGCCGTTTCTCAGTATTTATCTCCTCAGTGAATTAATGAACTTTGAATCTAGAATACAGATAGAAATAAAGTTTATCACAGTCTAATAAAAAGTAAAATAAAAAAGTAAATCGAACGGAAACGAAATGCTCGTTTGAATGTCAGAATTCAATGCTTATCGATCACTGAATTATAATGTAAATTTCAGTTTCTGTTTGTTTGTTTGTTTGTTTGTTTTTTTACCGTATATCAAGTAAAAAATTGTTAGATTGTGATGTAGAACTGATGCTTAACCTTCATTTATGTTCAGATTATACGGTTTTTTTTCATGTCAGAACAAATGTGACCTTCAATATCTTTAATTAACATTAAAAAAATTCAATTAATATCAAAATCTAATTGAAGTTTTAATAATTCCTTCCAAATACTTATTGCAATTTCTTCTTTGGTATCTCATAAGCTGTTAGCACATTTTTCGATCAAATAAGCGTCATTTAGATGTAATTTAAACCTATTGTCTTTTTCCTCACCAAGAGTTTAACATTCTTCCGGTCATATCTATCCATGGTTTGTCCAATAGATGCTCTACGAAACTTGATTATACGCCATGGTGTTGTTCAAACGCTTTTTTTTGTGCTATTATGGTTTTTTTAATAATTTTTGCAGCGTATTAATGTCATTTGCATTTGGCAACTGCATCTTAATTGATTGACCAAGTCGTTTAATTTTAATTATTCGAATTACAATTTGTTTATGGTGTTTCTAATACGAAAAATTACTGTAAATATTATTTTTAACCATTTCATTTCGATTTTGTTACAGGGATATGTAGATGATACAGTATTATCTTTTTCATTTAATTATTATAGGTGTTGTTCTTCCCTTGTTAGATTCTAATTCCACTTTCACATTTTGCTATTTAGATGTCAATTCATTTCACAAAAATTTGTTATCCAAAAAATTTGTTACCAAAGTTTAACATCTAACCACATCGTAGGTGATAAATAACACGATATATCGATTGCTCTATAATGGATATCTTTAATTTTGATTGGAAAATTGTTTTTAATTTGGACCATTAATAAACATTGTATCAAAAATTATAGAAATCCGTTGAGCAAAATTTTCAAGAGAGATTACTCGATCGATTTTAAAGTGTGGGTGAAACGGAGACGAAACTAGTTACAATGAGGAGCATTGATGGCGGTAACAAGTGTCATTTTTGCACCATGATAAAGACGTAAATAATTGTTTGACATAAGAGATTGAAAGTTTAAATTTTCTTATTTGCACTTTATACCCTTACAAATGAATTCTTTACTGTTTTTTTTTATTATTTATTTATTTATGTATTGCTAGTTTTACTACACAAGACCAGTCCTACTAGGTGACATAAAAGTACAGTGGTGGTCAGAATTGTAAGGACAACTGAAAATTGAACAGAAAATCATTGTAGAAGGCAAAACATTGGAAAATGCTAAATGTAAATGTTTTGTTATTTTTAACAAAAAATGTCATTGTAAAAACTGGATCTGAAATTTTGCTGAGTTGTTTATGATGTTATCCCAATGTAAGATCCAAGTTTTCGACCTCGAGCGCTACCTTGGCAAAAATCCAAAAAACCGCGAAATTTTCTACCCTTCTTCAGGCTTTAGCGATTTTAACCCGGAAGGCAATAATGCAATAATGACGTAGTACGTTTTTAAAGGAGACGAAATTTCCTGCAGTTTGAGACCAAAACATATATATGAACCTAATAGTTTCCGAAATAGCATAAAGCTTCTCGCTTTGCATCAGCATTTCGGTTTTCGCACGACGCCACAATCACATTTCCAATTCAACTCTACAACCATCACAACAATGACACTACAAGCAACAATTGCGCCTTTTGCATTAGCAACATTCACATTCATAATAAGGAAATTACAACAATACCAGGTTTCTTGGTTTTTAGCAACCCATTATTAGCAAAACACTTATTATAGCTTGCCTGTAAAACCGCTAGGGGACCGCTATTGTCTGGATGTCACACTCTGTAGCGGCCGAACGGTTTCAGATATTCGAATGACACATTTATCTTTGTGTTCAGTATCAAAAAGTAGTTGTAAGAAATCAGACGTTTCTGACCACTCCCTGCCCTCCCTCCCCAAGGCGTTGTCTTTCTTAATTAACTTCTTTACTACAATATCTGTGTTGCTAAAATTGTAGGAATGTAAAAGGTTCCACACATTGTAAGACTCATTAAACTGTATTTAAAAGGCTAAAATAACAACATGTTTCATCGCCATTCTTGGATGTCTTCGAGCAATGCAATTAAAATTGAAACACTTTTGGCCAAGTGCACCAACCAGGAAACGAAGCAGTCATTAGTTATGGAAGCAATAGTGAATAACAGTCTATTAAGTAAAAATTCCTGTGCACCAAGAATTTTTTGCGAGTCATTTACTGATATTCGCTAAACATCGAAATGTGTTTATAAAAGTGGCTGCGATTGGTTAAAAACAATGAACGTCACTTCCGGATTTCTGTGCATATGTGTAGTATGTTCCAAAATGGCAGCCTCCATGAAGTAGAAACAATACATGTGGACAGAATTTTTTTATTGACTTTCACTAGCTTCGCCCTGATGTTGTTAGGTTGAGCTAGTTCCGTGGTGTCTAGTTGGCCAAATTGGAATAAGGAAGGAAGTAAAATTTGAAGAAGAAAAAAGAATAATTTTAGTAATTTCTTCTCTTTCTTCATCTTGTCCTGTTTTCACTCCTTAGCTTGATATCTTTTTTTTCTTATTTATTCAAGCATTGCATTGTTTCTAAAAACACTATTTGCTGATGGCTAAAATAGAAATATTTTCATTATAACAGTTGGTATTAGTTGAGATATGCACTGATTCCTTGCCTCTTCTTTGGAAAAAAAACTGATCTTTCTAAAATGATGGGAATGGAATTGTTGGGCTGATGTCCTGTCATGAGAACGTGTTTAGTAGTGAAGTACGAAATGTCTCTTTTTCTGATAGCTATATCATGTCATGACATGCGATGGTGGAGCCTTTGACCCGTGTCGCCAATAAAGCACCAAGGATACTTAATGCATGTAATGGCACAGACGACTTGGCTTGATGTAACGGATTAAGAGTCCTGTCCTTATTTTGTCTGAAGAAATGAATTTATGGGGTTACTGGCTGAAACTGCAACTCGAATATTGAAGTCTCTTAATAAGCATACTAATTTTGAATAAATTTTGTTCTGGTCAGGAATTGTAACATAATCGTAGAATCTGTTGTTTAGTGGCGGACGATCATTATTATAAATTCTGTAAATTATGCTTTGAAGTGATAATTAATAAAGGAACTGGGATAATGGTTCTTCAGCAACAGGGAACATATAGTGGTAAGTTCATTATTAAAAAGGTCCTCAGAAGAAGATAGGCGGAATGCTTTGTGTAAAAATATTGAAATAATATTTACTTTAAAAGATCTGGGCAAATAAGAGTTTAAGTTTAAGGTAATATTTGTGGCCGCTGGTTTCCGATGTGCGGATATGTTAATATGAGAATTGGGTCTAATTTTTAAATTCTAGAAGGAGATGACATTATTATGTTCGACTTCAATGTCGAATTTAATGTCCGTCGAAATCATATGAAATCAGTCTTTAATGTCTAGTTTTATTTGTTGGTTGGAGATTATTATGAGGTCATCGACATATCTTATATACAGAGGAATTTCAACTTCATCAGTTTTAAATAGAGTCATAGCCTTTTCTTCTACGTAAATCATTCCACAAGTAATGCTGAACTTCCTTGAGGCCTATGAATAGACATATGGTTTGTTGGAAGTAGTTGTTTTTCCTTCTGAAATTTTACTTTATTTAATATTATTTTTTTCTTTTATTTGATTTTCATTTTATTTTTTTTTCTAAAATATAATTCTTTTTGAAATTTTAACGTGTGCATTTAAACATATAAAATTGATACGGACACACAAATTAAAAAGTTAAAAACACAATTAATAATCTATACTGAGGACCGGCTTCGCCTTTGCGACCAGGCTTTATCGATTGACAATTACGAAAGATTATATGTGCATATATAAAAAACATAAACTAAAGTCCCCGCGCTGAATAAAGATCCTCCCAGAATGCAACGCAGCTTATAGATTGAGCTTTCCTGGAAGAGGTCGCTTCTCTTCTGTTTCAATGTTAGCGGTCGCCCAGGAAAGGAAAATCTACAACCTGCTTTGCATTCTGGGAGGATCTTTATTCAGCGCGGTGACTTTAATTAAATTAATAATAATAATAAATATTTCAGTTTCATTAAAGCTGAATATGGAACTATCAAACACTTAAGTAATTAACATTTCCACCTTTTCCCACTGTCAATTTTTTTTATACATTTATTATTTTTTTTTATTTCTTCATTGGTCCAGCTGTTCATGCTTAATTCCAAAGCACTCCAAGCAGACAACTTTGCCCCGTTAAGAACTTCATCCTTTTAACTTGTAAATTTGTATCAGTGTCAACTTTGTATTTTTTTTTTATTTATTTTTGTATATTTTTTTCTTTCGTTTTAGAACTTGTTATGAAGTTAGTCAGTTCCACATTTGTCGATGCCATGTTCCTGTTGGGAATTTGAAGTTCATCTTATCGTTATAAAGTACGTCGAATCCAGAAACCAGATCCTCAGTTCCGCCAGATTAATCCTCACGATGGAAAGAAAGGTCCAGCAGTTAGCCTTCTACTACTACATGCTGTCACCCATCTTATCAAATCCATGTACGACAATGAAAATGTTGTAATTTTAGCCTTTTTAAATATATTTTAATTGTCTCATAATGTGTGTAACCTTTTTTATTACTATAACTTTTTAACTGTAAGCCATACACGTAAATAATCTACTATTGAAACATGGTGTTTATAAGAACCTTTTTTTTAAGAATTCTACAAATTTCCTTAAATATTCATCCTCTTGAAGTCCTATAATCCTTATGCCATCAAGTTTACGCAAATAGAATTGTATCCAAGAATAAGCTTGTCAACAGCCCGTCGGTGCCCGTCATTGTTCTAATAAACAATAGTCTACAGGTCTCCCCAATGCATAAACAATCATGTCATATACAAGAAATCTCATAAATATAATTATTGGTGTTGTTGTTTGTGTAGCGTCTAACTCCAGCACCCCTATTAATGTATTTCAATAGTGTGTACAAATTTATCCGTGACTCCTACAATAATCCTTGCCAAAAATTGTCTAAGCTTTTGATAAAAATCCGGCACCTAAACAAAGGAAATATAAAAATCGGGCTTATCTTAGCCGACAGCTTTAAGGGGATTATATAACTTATTCAATGTATCCTTAACCACTCCTTCTAGAAAACTGTTGGTTTAACTTTTATTGAGAACAATACTGACGACAGTATTTAATTCATTAAGGAAAAGTCTGTGTTGTGATTTATCAGATCTGTTAGAACATCTGATTGGAATATCAGCCAGGCTTCTCTTCATTTCTTTCTGAAATATTTCTTTGCTCTTAATAGACTAAATGACGCACGCATGATTTCACTGTATCTTGCAGAGATGGATGTATTACAATTAACAGATTCAGATTTCTGGAAAAACTTCATAGAGGGAAAATGGGTTGTCAATCGTAATGTTGTACCCTTCTGTGCCATAGGTGCAGATTAAGACTTAGGGCATCAAAACCGAAAATTGAAAGTGCAAGTAGGACTGGTAAGTATTACACAAAATGATAATGCCAGAAAACGTTTCTTGTAAATCCCGAATTGAACAAAATTTCAAATGAGACGAAAATGTTGCTTGGGATGAAAACTGTTGGACAGACAAATCATCATGGGCTTCTAGATAGTGCCCCAAAACGCCAGGATCGCAATGTCTTGAAACTGAAAGATGCATTCAGAAATTCTACCAACCCTTTTCAGTTTAAAAACCAACAACTGACCCACATTCTTACTCAAAGAGTGTTCCCGGAGGATGTGCAAGATTTTGTAAGTAACATAGAAGAAGTGGGTGAAAAGTTGGAGAAATCTTTTATGGCACAACGGGTAAATAGCAATAAAACACAATTTCGGTCTGCAATGAAGAAATATCCCACAAAAACTTATATCAGCAAAAAAAGTTACAGTTGTCCTTAACGACAAAATTACATCTATGAAAACAGATGTCTCACTTATTTCTAGGCTATTGATATTATCTCAAAGCAG